>JAJOZX010001954.1:620000-740429 GCA_023014485.1 Bathynomus jamesi | reverse complement strand
CCACCCTGATCGAGTAAGCCGGCGGCACGCGGGTAACCGATCGCCCTCTCCGGAGTGGACAGAGGTTCAGCGCACTAGTGATGTTGTGTTTTATGTTGTGCTAGAGCGGTACAGTCTGTCATAATGTGGTTAATTGTTTGTGGTGTGTCCTGGCACAGGTGGCAGGTGTCGTCTGTGGAGTCTGTGGAAATGTCTAGTTTGTGTTTAATGTCTGTAAGTTGGGGTTATGTCCACATCGGAATCGTGCTAAGTTACTCGATCCGATCTGCTCAGACTGGTCTCTGACCTGTTAATGGGTGGCGGCTTCGCACCTAGGACCGCATTCGGACCGAGTCGTGTTAGTGCTTTGTGGATTAGGTGTGTGCGCGTTTTCTGTACCGTGTGGTGTCTGTGGGGCGTGGTATGGAATGGAGTATTTGGTTATAATATGTGTATCGTGTTACCTTAATGGTGCGAGGTGTCGGTGCGTGATTGTACATTAGGCCGGGTCGAAATTTTTGATTTCTTAGGTACATAGTGTGAGGTGGTTCAATCAATCATAGTAACACCCTGGTAAAATATTTTTTTTAATTCTGATGACCCCTACTGGTTTCAGTTTTTTCAGAAAATTCATAAAATTCGAGATAATTTGCGATTTACTTCGAAATTTTTTTATTACAAAAGTTCGCTTATAAAAGTTATATTTATTTTTTAATGAAAAAACATTTTAAAAATACAAAAATGCATGAAAAAAAAAATTTAATACATAAATTTTTAGCTATTAGTAGAAATTTAGAAATTAAGAGAGATTCAATAAAATTTTTGAACTAAAACTAATGTTTTTTTTTTTATTCCTTCCATTGACCTTTCCACTCAAAAGTAGGCAGTTCTTTCCTAGACTCTAAAGTATTTAAAATAAATTTATGCCGATTAATATAACCATTCTTTCGGCTAGATTTAGTTACTAAGTTCACACCCCGTTCAACGCTTTGGCTGTGACATGGAAAATCTATGCTCATCTGAAGTTTTGGCTAAATTTTCATAAGTATATCTATTTTGAAATTTTCTATTAATTCTAAGTCTTCTTCATAATCTAAGTCAGTGGGGGGGAACAGGGGTAAATTTAAAACTTTTGGGGTAATGCGTGCGGTATGAGAGACACTTTGTGCTGATATTTTTTCATATATTTTTATTTTATTTGTTACATAAATGTGGCGTTATTCTAAATTTTAGAATATTACGAATTTACGTCCTGATTACGTCCTCAAATATATTTTGGGGAATACCCAAAAAAGTTCGCCGACCACTGATCTAAGTCCTCTCTGTCTTGAAAATCGACATCTTCATTTTCATTATCATCATCTATCACTTCTGATGATGCAAATTCCCTTGCTTCTCTTAATTTTTCTTTTGATTTCTTTTCCCTTTCCTGTGCTTTTTTGATTTTGCCCAACTTTCTCAAATTACTTGAAGTAGTTTTTTTGTAAATTTTTCCTAACTGGTTTTTTCTTTCTTTTTGACCAATAAAAACTTCCCATTCTGAATAGGTATTTTATGTTCACACCTACAAAGTTTTCTATCCCTTATGCGTTTATCATAACAGTGGCATGGAGATATGTCAAACATCTCGTCATATTTCTTTAATTTTTCATAATATTTTTCATTTCTTTTTATCATAGGGCATTTAGTTAACTTATCAGCATCTTCTATAAGTCTAGCAACTCTAACATAAATTCCCTTTGTATCAATTGTTGGGAAAGAAATTTTTTGCCAAATTTCTCTTATATCTTGAACAACTACGTTATAGCAATCATTTTTACTTATTTTACCCTGTGCTTTTAGATTCTTCTCTCCAACAATAAAATGGAAGTGCCTTACATCATCAGCTTTTGATGGCGTCATGGCAGATGAAAATTTTGCTGGATATCCGAAGGCTGCATTGTGGCTTCTTTTTCTAGTAGCCATAATTTAATTTAATAAGATTTTAAACTATATTTTATTTATTACTGATATTTTAAATTAAATAACGTATTTTAATACAAACTTTTAACATTCTAGGTACCTAAATAGGAATCTGGAGAGAAAAAAACAAAAATAATGTAATATTAGGTCTTATATCCGGTGCTATGAGTCAGCACCGATTTAAGACCCTACCCCCTACCCCCCGATCGCAAAAAAAGTTGGTGAATGGTCTATCTCTGATGTAATTCGTGCCGGGGAACCCAATTGGCCATCTGAAAGCAAAAAAATAATATTTAGGGTCGATTTTTACGATTTTCGATTTTTGGCCTATTTCCCATACAAATTCATATGGAAAAAAAGTGAGTATCGGTAGGGTTGGGTAGCGAAGGTCCCACAGCTTGATTTTTGGTGTGGATACTACTATTACAAAATGATCAACCTCACAATATGTACCTAGCAAATCTTGACCTTGACCCCTTTTCGACCCGGCCTATGATGTACATGTAGTGGCAAGGGTGTTGTGGGTTAGTTGTCGCTGCTGCCATGAATTGTGTTCCCCCTCATGTCTAAATGTTCCCTAACTTTCAGTATTTTTGTTTCTGTGGGCAAGTGTTCTATTGGTGTTGTTTGAGTGCATCCTGTAATGATACGAAGTGCGTTTTGTATTGTCTGTAACGTGTTTGTGTGTGTGTGTTTGAGATAATGGGTGCCCAGCATGGGCTAGCATAGTCCATAACTGAGCGAATATACTGTTTGTATACGAGTGATGTTGTTTCCTGCTGGTGTCCAAAGTTTGTGCCTGTTAATACCCTAAACGTGTTAAGTCTTGACGTACATTTGTTTTTAATGTCTTGAATGTGGTTTGCAAAAGATAGTGTTGTATGTGACCCCAAGTATTTTGGTTCTGAGTGTGTGTGGAATGTGTGGAGTTATCTGGTGTCCTTTTGTGTTGCTTGTAAGCAAGGTGATGGTTGATTTTGTGGGCGCTAATTTGAGTCTATTGTGTGTAAGCCAGTCCTGTATACTGTTTATGTATGTTTGTAGGTTATTTGTAGCGGTGTCGATGTTGTTGTGGGTGGATGTTAGTGATGTCATCTGCATATGATGATAAGGTAAGCTTGTTATCTATGGGTGTTAAAATGTCATGCATGTATAAGTTGAACAGTGTTGGAAATGGTAAGTTGTTAAATGCAGCTAGTTATTATGTGGGTAGTAATGCTTGTGTAAGAGTGAAGGGCGAGTTGAGTGACTATTAATGTTAGAGTGTGACAGGATGTGTGATGTCGTCATGGCTGTCTTAATGTACATATGGATGAGATGAATGCGGAAATGCTAGAGAGGAGAAAATCTGGATTTGGAAAAGAACGAGTGGCAGCTGTCTAATCTTGCGTATTCTGATGACACGATACTTCCGGATGAATCGGAGAATGGATTAAGGAGAGCAGTTGAAAGTTTTGGTCATATTTGTGGAAGGAGATTACTGAAAGTGAATGTCAGACGTTTGTCTTCTACATTATATTTCGACGTCAAAAGTAACAGCGCTTGAGATAAATAATTGTTTTAAATATTTCAGAATTGGGAAGAAGAGTATTAAGTGCGTTTCTACTTTATCTATTTTATATTTCATGCTTGTGGATTGCAATCTGTCGTTATAAATTAAAGTAAATATGATCGTAATTTGAGTGAAAGGTTCATATTATCACCCAAACTTCTCGTTAGAAATTAATTCTCCGTAAGAAATATAAAAATCATTTAAGCTTAAATTAATTTTCGATTCGTGTCTGCACCTCCTCACCGGTCCATTCTTTTTCGCTGTAGGGACGTACACCAGCTGGAAGCTCTAAAGAATTCGTTTGCCGAAGAGATTCTGAGCTAAAACACGAGAGAGACATTTGAGCAGCAGCTGTGGAAATTGAGAGAACGGCTGTGAATGCCGAAAAGAAGAAATCGGCTGCATACCAGGAACAGATCAAAGATAGGGACAGGAAGTTAGCACAGCTGCAGTTATTGACGAATGCCGCATCAGCTGGAGAGAGTCGCCTCAGCACTCCGCGGTCTTCTCCTACTCCCTCGCTGTCCCGATTCTCTCTCTCAGGGTCTGTTGCGGAGTCTTTTGGAGGATCCCACTGGGGGGTAATTATTTGTTGTTTTATTCCTGGTTGTAAAAGTTTTAATTTAAATCGTAGTTGGTGGCTACCTCATCGACAATGGGTATCGGTTGGGCAATGGGTATCGGTTGGGCTTTCAATAATTATGGTTGTTATGGTTTCACAATTCTTTTTAGGATGACGTATTTGACCCGTCGTGGAGCATTCACAGAAGCGGTTCTTTATACGACACTCTGAGAGGCAACAACGCGGCTACCGTCGATGCTCTGACGTCCACTCTTCGCCAGAGAGAAGGTAAGAAAAAGATTTAATGAAAATCAAAGGTTAGCTTTATAAGTTTTATAAATTTAAAATTAGTCTAGACATGTTGAGGCAAGTTTTCAAGCTTGAATCGTCGTCTTAGTGATTTAGAGTAGTGTACGTCATTCGTAAAGAAACTTTTGAACTGGTCCTTCTTTGTTGAACTGAATGATTATCTACTACTATCACAACACTTAACCAAATCATCCTCTTTTAAACGTTTCCTGCAGGTGAAGTTCATCACCTGCAAAGCGAATTGGCTCGTCTAGAGGCGCAAAAGGAGTCTTTAGCTCAGGAGTTGGTTCACTCCTCCAGGCAGTCTGAAGAGTACCTTCAGAAGGTACAGGAGTTAGAGGAGACGAAGGAGGCGCAGGAGGACATAGAACAGAAATACAACGCCCTTCTTCAGGTCAGTTCCACTCAAGAAGAAAAAAATATTTGGAGTACAATTATGAGGTGTTCCACAATGTAGCTTTTAAGATGGAGCCCTGGAATTAACTGAGACACTGGACAGTGAAGAAAGATATTCATATTTTTTTAATAAGAAAAGTAATTTTTTTTTTGTTCAATTTCAGATGTATGGAGAAAAGGTTGAAGAAGTTGAAGAACTTCGATTAGATTTAGAGGACGTCAAAGAAATGTACAAACTACAGGTAATGTGATTGTTACTAACTTTTTAAGGAGTTGTCACTTCAAAGAGTAAATACCTCGTGATTGGCGGTTCGGTTCTACAACTGTGTATGTATATATACCGGGTAATTACTAGTGATGCACCAGAGGCAGATTTTGGCCGGAGGGCCGGAACCTCTGGCTTAGTGTTTTAACCTCCGGCCAATTGATTTATTTCAGTATTTGTGTGTGTGTGTGTGTGGTCCATCGTCTCATCTATTTAGGGTTTATATATTATAGTCCTGTTATTTTAAATTATTAAGTCTTTAATAACTTAAACTTTATAAAAGTCGACTTTCTATGCTTTGTGTGTGCTGATTTCTCTAAAAATTCCCATTGAACAGAATATCCTCAGGTTATGAAACTTATGATGTCTTGCTGAATGGTGATTAAAGTAGCGTATATCAAATCAATTATTAATACAATCACTGATCACTCATAAATTATTATTATAGTCACTGAGAACTGAAATATTAATACAATCACTGATCACTCATAAAATAAATTATTATTACAGTCATCTGAGAACTGAAATATTCGGATAGGTGCAGAAATGAGGTTTTATAGAATTAAAACTAAAAGTTGTCAGAATTGAGTTTGGTGTACTTGGCCCCGCCGGAGTTTAGTGAGACCTGCCGTCGAAGCAGGAGGTTTTCTAAAATGGCCGGAACTCCTGCTCGGCCGAAGCCGGAGCTCCGGTGCATCACTAGTAATTACAAATAATCTTCCCCATTTTAAACATTTATTATGAAAAAACTAGCAAAGTTACAGCGAAAAACAAGATATACAAATGAAGAACTCAAAAAGTTTTATTTACAAGCTATTGAAGTTCAATATGAGCTTCTTTTGTGGCCCTGCAAACATCAAAGCGGTATTCTGTTTCCCTCCATACATTTTGTAGCATATCATACTGAACTTTTCTAACAGCCTCACGTATCCTTTCCTTCAAATGTTCCAAAGTTGAAGCCATTGACGGAACAAAAACTTCGTTTTTGACATAGTCCTAGAGGAAGAAATGAAGGGGGCTTAGATCGGGCGAACGAGCTGGCCAAGGAATGGGTCCCCGCGCCCGATCCAACGATCAGGCAATTGCTCATTCAGGAATGTTGTAACCTCAAAAAAAGCCACAAAAGGAGCTCATATTGAACTTCAGTAACTTGTAAATAAAAAAATTTGAGTTCTTCTTTATTTGTATATCTTGCTTTTCGCTGTATCTGTGTTAGTTTTTTCATGATAAATGTTTAAAATCGGGAAGATCATTTGTAATCACCCGGTATATATTCTAGCGAAATAATGATGGAGTTGAGGTGTAAAAATAAAAATATATTCCTTCCGCTGATTAGTCAGCCTTTGGAAGAAATGAAACAAGGTCTCTGATTCGACAATTCATAATCTCTTGCCCAGCACGCGAAGATTGTATTGGTGAGACTGCCGTAAAGTGACAATCGTTTTTAGCCATTCTATCCCAATTGCATAAGGATGTATATGGAGTGGTTTTACTTTGGATTATTACCTTTAGTTTCATGATTGGTTACTGCTTGAACAAAAGAGCTTTTTTTACGCATTCTTGAAGGAGAAGAAAGCTGAAATCGAAGTCAAAAGTTTTCGAGATGTTTGGAGGCTGCTTTGAAAGATTGGAGATCATAGACTAGATAAAAATGGATTGAGGAAGGTTATTCTATAATTGACGGGTTGAGTAGATGAAAGATTAAGAATACGCTACCCATTAACCCATGCGTTAGAGAGTTGGGCAGAAAAGGGATGAAAATATGTCGAAAGTTTGGCGGTGTGTGTTCTCCTTAAAGGAGGAGCCATGCAATTAGAGTTCAGAAGAGCAGTGTCCGTTATAATAGCGATTGAGAGATTAAAGCTTTTAATTCCACCCTGTCAAGTAGAGCCACCCCACACATGAGAAGCGGACTCTATACAAGGGGGGCGGACAAAACCCCTATACAGGGTGTTTATAAAATCCCTATTTCAGTGAAAACGTAACAAAAAAGTAAAATTCAATAACAATATAATAGAAGGCATACATTTAATGAATACTTAAGCATATGATTCTACGTGAGCAGCATCAGTATCTCTACAGAGTTCGAATCTGTCAGCAGCATTGCGGAACACATTTTGGAGCATGACAGGGGTTATTTTTGTAACTGCTGTTACGATACGAGCACGTAAATCTTGCGGATCTGTAACCCTCGTTTGATAAACGTTTGATTTGATAAAGCCCCCATGCAAAGAAATCCAAGGGCGTTAGGTCAGGAGATCGAGCCGCCCAGGGCCTGTTGTCTCTACGTCCGATCCACCGATTTGGAAATCGTTCAATTAGGTACTCCCGAACAATGTTTGCATAATGACAAGGTGGCCCATCTTGTTGAAAGACGACGGTGTTTAAAATGCTAGCTGAATGAAGCTGGGACATTTACGTGCTCGTATCGTAACAGCAATTGCAAAACTAACTCCTGTTATACTCCAAAATGTGTTCCACAATGCTGCTGACAGATTCGAACTCTATAGAGATACTGATGGTGCTCATGTAGAATCATATGCTTAAGTATTCATTAAATGTATGCCTTCTATTATATTGTTATTGAATTTTATCCTTTTTGCAATGTTTTCACTGAAATAGATAAAATAGATAGGGACTTTATAAACACCCTATATATAGAGAGAGCAACTGAGTTGGGGTGAAGAAACTGCGGAGCCGCTACAGCACACACAACCTCTTAAAAGCTGTTTTAGAGCGAGTGTACAGTGTCTCAGAAGTATGGAGTCAGACAGAATTCACTTTTTACTTTTATTTAACAATTGGTTAAATTGCATGCCAATATATAACTTGCATACACACACCAATTCTTGCACGCAGGCTTCTCTGAATTAAATTAACTGAAATAAATCGATAGACCATTAGGACTATTTATTAATTTAATTTGAGTCCAGACTTCTGAGACACACTGTATGTGATTTTTCCAGGAAAGCTCACGAGAAAGAGAGACGGCAAGAATGTTAAGAGAGGAGGAAGTATCGAGTGGTGGTGTTGAATATAAGGGGATAGTCCCGTGGAAAAGTGAAGGATGGAATCATCGGTATAGGAGCGGATAGGACAGGAAGTGCGGCTTGAAAGATCAGTGACAAAAGGAAGAGAGTCAGCAACAGGATAGAACCCTGAGGAGAAGAACAGTGACCATCTACAGCCGCAGCTATAGATTGGCCAGAAAGGGAATCAGAGATGAAAGCACAGATAGAAGGATAGAAACCGAAGAAAGGCAATTTGGAAATTAAGGATGTGCCACACACTATCAAAAGCTTTTGGTATGTATATCGCAATAGCGAAGGTTTCACCGGAATTCGGAAAGGAGGATAACCAAAAGTCAGAGAGAGATGCAAGAAGATTACCAGTGTACGTCCCTTGCTGAATCCATACTTATGATCTGAAAGAAAATTGTCAGTAGAGAAGTGTTTAAGAATCGTCCTATTAACGATAGATTCAAAAGCTTTAGAAAGGCAAGAAATCAAGACAATTGGACGATAGTTGATGGGGAGACTGGCTGAGAGAGAGCGAATTTACAGCAGGAAGGAAAAGTATCGGATGAAAGTTTGCCTAGGCAGGGTGTCAGCACAGTTCTTGAGAACAGGAGGGACACCACCACAATCATGCGCCTTCCTAGAGTTGAGCCCAGATAGGGCAGAAAAACATCTTTGGGAGAGAGTAAAATTTCTGACATGATTAAGTCAGAGGGGGGAGGAGATACAGGAACAACATCGGAATCGTTCAGGGTTAAGTTGGAAGTGAAAGTTTGAGCGAAGAATTCGGCTTTATTAGGAGACGAAACGGCAGCTCACCCGTGGTGGTAGTGATAGAGGTTTTGGCGGTGAATACTGAAATCACCTAAAATGGAAATTTCAGTGAAGGAAGAGTGGGATAGAATGTGTTCCACTTTGGAAGTAAATTAGTCAAAGCGTTTTGGATCATCAGTAGAATGAGAAAGGTAGACAGTGCAGATGTAATTAGTTTGAGATTGGCATGTAAGCCGTAGCCAAAGGGTGTAGAATTATGCTCTAGGATTGGTTATTTTTCAGGGAAGAGTAAGAACTGGAAATCTTTTTTGTATTGTAATTGAATAATTCTTTTTTTACTTTTCAGATTGATCAATTAATGCAAAAATAGTGAATTATGTACAAGATATTTTGCCCTTTACACTTAAATATTTTGTTATATAGTGAAAATGGAAGTCATTCCAGTAGGCCTAGTTGAGAAAAACATTGATTTATAAAGGAGAATAAATAGACCGACATATGGCCCAGCATAACGAAGCATTTTGAAGAATATTGTAATTAGTAGAATCATTCTTAATACTTGTATTGTAATTATATACTACATAATTATGAAAAGTAATTAATAGAAGCAATTTATTATTCTTTATACGAGTTAGGTTTTATTGAAAATTTATTCCATAGATATACTTTATTATATTTGCCTCCATAGGAAAAATGTCCGTCTCATGTTGATCATTATTAGATTTGAAGTATTTAAAAGAATTTGTATTTTTGCTATGCATTTTTATGAAGGCAGGAAACTTGTAAATAGAATTTGTGTGTGTGTGTGTATATATATATATATATATATATATTATATATATATATATATTTAAGTTCGGGAAGAACCGATTCGCCTCTATTTAAAAGGGCATATCTCAGCGGAAAAACAAAGAAAAAGTGAGAGGAAAGACAGAGGAAAAGAAAGGGTGGAGGGGACAGTCGAAGTGGAAAAAGACCAAGGACTGCAGGGTCGAGCCCCATCATCCTTGGGTGCTAGGGCCGGGAGGGCGCACGTGAAACCTCCAGGAACGAGCACAAAGAGCACTCAAGAGCACGAGCTTAGAACCCCCTTGCGGGGATATATATATATATATATATATATATGAAAATTATTTCACGAAAGTAACACGTGAAAAATATTTATGATGAATAAAACCACGAAGGAAAGGAACACAGAATGGTGCTCAAGCGCTTTCGTCTAATGATATTCTCAGACGAAAGCGCTTGAGCACCATTCTGTGTTTCCTTTCCTTCGTGGTTTTATTCATTATATATATATATATATATATATATATATATATATAAAATGACGGATCTTTTCCGTTTGACTGCCGCCATTGAAACAATTAAACTTTTTGTATTTTAACCGAAATGTCTTGATACAAAATAAGTTACTTTATGAAAAGCTTTTCTTAATTTCCCCTTCAAATTTTGTTTCTTATAAACAATTTTAATTACTTTCAAGATCCATGCTTAATTTTTAAGTTTTAATCGTGTACTCAGAAAATAAGGGGATCACCTGAAGATCAGGGCCTCCAGCCTTCTTTAGTTAGCTTTATAAGGCTAACTAACAAAAATATCACGACCAAACCTAACCAATCGTCAAGGTCGTACAGTTGACCTAACGATTGGTTAGGTTAGGTCGTGATATTTTCGTTAGTTAGCCTTATAAGGCTAAGTAAAGAAGGCTGGGGGCACTCACCTCTTATGTTTCAATGGCGGCAGTCAAACGGAAAAGATCCAAAATGGCTTCACGCAGATTTTAAAACTTTTAAAACAATAAAAAGAGGTTCTAAACTTTTTGAAAAATAAACGCCCTCCTCCATCAGGTCCAAAGCAAAATTTTGTAAAGGAAGTAAAAGTGTTTGGATTCACACACCCACATGTCCACAACATCACGTTTTGGACACAGTAAAACTAAGTAGAGGTTTAACTGAACTAGTAATAAACTTTAATGATATTAGTATATTTAATGAAAATTGATTCAACTAATTTTGCTTATTTCGAAATTTCAAACACAATTTACACGGGATTATTACACTTTCAAAGGCAAAGCAAACGCTGAACTAGAATTTTTAGCGAAATGGTTTAGAAATATTCTACTCTACTTTTTAGCCAGAGTTTCTAATCTTAGTCTTTGTAAATGTAGGTTAAATATAGGTAGATAAAGTTGGTTAAATTAGATTTTTTTTTATGTTCGATCGTCTTTGTTAGTTGGTGCACATCCAAACAATTTCGAGAATATTTTTCTGTCTCCAGAATTTGAGCTGTGTCAAAAGTTGCCTTTCAAAAGACCCCACCCAAGGGACGTGGTTATTTCCAACACGATGTGAATGCAAGGTTTAACATAATTCAAGCTCTTTCTAGTCTGGATGTTGTCACTGATTATATTTTACTGATAGTTTAGTTCTAAAAATATAAAATGTAGTTTTAATGTTAAAAATTGTGGTGTGCATGGGAATCCAAACATTTTTCATCAATTTTTGCTCTGGATTGGGAGAAAAAGTTCATTCTTTGGAAAGCTTAGTAATTCTTTCTATTGGAATTAATTTTTTTTTAGTCTGGGAAAAGAAAATAGATACGGTATATAGAAATAAATTTTGTATTATAGATTTATTTGATGGTTATAGTTTTTGTGCTATCGTTATTTATATGTATACAGTATATATAGATTTATTTGTAATTTATTGTAGCATTTATGTTTAGAGGAATTCACTCGTGTTTGCGTACGACGCCATACTTTTTTTTAATGGAAACTAAAATAATTGTTTTATACGTTTTGTCTAGTTTGATCAAGTTGAGATTTCCTTTATTTTCTCCCGCTGTGTTGTCTAAGTAGAATCTTGAATAGAGTTGAAGATACAGGGGTTCTCAGTTTCACTCTTGAAGGGTACGTGGATACTTATATTTTTTAAGTTCTGCATTTTATTTTGGGTAATAACCTTTTTTTTTATTGTCGGGTGGTTGGGAGTGGGCAATTAGTGGATTTCACATTTCCTACAAATGGCATTTTTTGACCAATCCGTTATTTGTAAATTAACTCGTTACTCTGCGGGACACAGTGAATTAAAATTTTAAGAGGGATACTCAAACTCCATGAAATATGTATACGTCAACTTTTCATTGGGTTGTTTTCAGTGTAGTGCATACAAACCCATACGCGAGTCGTGCTCCCTATACTTCGTAATCTATTCAACCATTTTTAACTGATTACTACTGTCGTTTCTTAGTTTGAACTACTAGTTTGTATCCATCTTTTATTGAACCGTAATGGAAATCCCATTACAAATGGAACTGTAATGTCGATTTCTTTAAGACTTTTCTCTTAACCTCCCCCATGCCCCCCCGTTCTAGCTGAATTTTAATTTGTAGAACCTCTATGAAGATGTTAAGTAAATGTAATTTCATAGGAACTACGTTAATATTGGTGTAAGTAAATCATACTGGTTCACCCGTCAATGCCAATAAAATCGGATCATAAGTGCTGATTAAACAGCTAACAATTTGTATAAAGTTCCATAGTACATACATTTGAACCAGAATTTGTGGTGAATATGAATTTATTAAGAATCCGCACATTTTCCATTTAGTTTAATAATACAAGGTGGTCCAAAAGTTCATAAATTTTGCTGAAAATCAAGCTTAAGTCTAAGATTCGACTGAGCACCATCAGTGTGTGCAAATCTCAAATCTGTCCAGTGCATTGTGGAACATTCTCGAGCATATCTCGGGTTATTTTAGCGACTGCCGCGATAAAGCTCCACGCAGAGAACTCTAATGGTGTGAAATCAGATCGTGCTGCCCAGGGCCCGTTTCCACCACGTCCAATCCAGCGATTTGGACAGCACGATCTCCAGATTTAACACCATTAGACTACTTTGCGTGGAGCTCTATAAAGTCTTGGTTTACCAAACAAGTTAGACCCGCAGAATCTGCGAACCCGTATTGTCGCGGCACTCGCTAAAACAACCCGATATGCTCGAGAATGTGTCCCACGATGCAGTGGACAGATTTGAGGTTTGCACACTGATGGTGCTGACGTCGAATCTTACTTAAACTTGATAAATAAATATACAGGGTATTTCAGGCCGACCCTGGAAATTGGTGGAATTACTGTAACAAACTCGAATACAAATTTATTTCCAAATTTTTAGGGACACCCTGTACATCTAATTAAATTTTTATTCTGAAGTATTTCAGCGGAACGAGCTTTTGGACCACCCTGGTCAGAAATTTACAAGTTTTTGTAGTCTTCTAATTCGACACACTTAGGCAATGGGTAGCCTACCGTCACTCGTTATAAAATTTTTTTAACTATATGAACCTGTGATACTTTGTTTTTTGTAATTTACTTAGTAATAAAAAACCAAGAAGAGTTGAGCTGGTTTCATTGAAAAAAAAAAAGCTTAAAGGATATTCACGAAATGAAAATAAATTTAAAAAATATTTTATTAACAATAAATGTGAAAACGCGGACTAGCAACAAGTATAATGTGCCCTGAACATGTGAAAGTATACTAATAAAAAGAAGTGATAACTTTCACACAGTTTAAAAAGACAAAACGATTTAAATGCGATTTTCAGTTAAGTATGAGGAATGGAAAACAAAATCTGCCTATACTTTCAGGTACGGTATTTAATAACGGTAATATTCAGGCTTGAACGGTCCCTCTTCTGGAATTCCCAAATACTGCGACTGAGTAGTGGTTAACTTCGTTAGTTTAACTCCTAAATGATCCAAGTGAAGACTGGCTACTTCTTCATCCAGTTTCTTCGGAAGGAAATGAACACCAATAGGATAATGACCGGGTTTAGTCCACAACTCGAGCTGAGCGAGCACTTGATTACAAAATGAATTGGACATGACGAAACTGGGATGACCCATGGCGCAACCTAAGTTCACCAAACGACCTTCGGCTAACAAGATAATGTGGTTCCCATTTTTCAATTTATACCTGTCCACCTGTGGTTTAATATTGACCTTCTCTGCTGCATTTTCTTCGAGCCATTTCACATCAATTTCGATATCGAAGTGACCAATGTTGCACACGATTGAATCGTCCTTCATTGCGTCGAAACATTTGCCGGTGATAATGTCTCTGCAACCCGTAGTGGTAACGAATACACTCGCCCCTTGTTCAATCGCATCTTCCATAGTAGTTACCTTAATAGGGAAATTTATTCCATTTAGTACGAGCTAATCTGCAGGATAAATTCTTACATAGTCATTTTTAATTCATCTCGACATCATAACTGCATACAGTACATATATATAAAAATGTCAAGATCATTTAAAATCATCATCAAACATGAGAAATTCACACTACTAAAACATGTTCAATATGTCCTCTGTGCAATTACTTGTAACCAATGATGAAATTGTGCAACACAGCCCCAATGTGTCTGTTGAGATGAATCCATTTCATTGAAGATACCATCCATTCTGGGTTCTAGAGTGGCTAAGGGATAACTTAGCCCTGTAGAAAAGGGCTATGGTGTCAATTGAAGAAGCTAGGTTTCAACAAAATGGCACAAGGCCTCACGCAGCGAATATTGTAGGGACTTGTTTGTGGGATACATTTGGAAACAGCTATGTCAGATTCCCCTGAAGGCCATGCGGAGGTTTGGGGGCCACCCGTCTCGTAATTTGAACCCTTTCTTTTTTAAGTATTCCTAAAGGAAACAGTCCGAGAGTCTTCGAAACCAACTCGCGCACATGAAGTTCTGAGTATGGCAAATGAAGAGCAAGTGTATTCATTGTCATACACAATGGGGGCTGTACTGTGCAATTTCACCATCCAGTTACGACATGCGGTTACACACAGAGGACATATTGAACATGTTTTGGCATGACGTGAAAACTTCCCATGCTTCAGAATCTTAACGATCGTTGTCATGTTCTTCAAATAAATTTCACAAACTTTAATGATCAGATCAATTAAAAAAAAATCATCCATGTCTGACCCGAGTAAAATAATGCTTAGAAGTTGTACATTTAAAACTACATACACATCATAAATTATCAAAATCGTCGTCCACTTTGAGCCGACCATTATATTACCTGATATCCTTCCATTGCTGCTTGGAGTGCATTTATAGGGTCAATTTCAGTAACAATGACACGTGCTCCAAAAGCCCTCAGAGACTGCGCCGAACCCTTTCCCACATCTCCATACCCTGCCACCACACAAGTCTTCCCTGCCAGCATAATATCAGTGGCTCTTTTAATGCCATCTGTCAGACTCTCACGGCATCCATACAAATTGTCAAACTTACTCTGTGAACGACAAAAGTCAATCAATAGTACAAATAATTTATAATAGATCTACTTGGCCTCGTACAGCTTTAGTACAATAAACCCTGAAATAAAAATACGAACAAGAACGCAAGAAAAGTAGCGTTCGTGTGTGGTGTCACTTATGACTTGCTACTTACTATATACTTTGTTCAACAAGCCTATTTTCCTTGGTAATACGGCGTTTAAATTTGACTTGACAAAAACTTCTCTCACTTACAACCACAATAACTGCTTAATGGTACTGGTATTTTTTAACTTTACCTTAAAAAGACTAAGCTTTGAATGGTGTGGTGAAGACTCAGTTCAAAACAGGAAAACTATGGTGTAAAATTCATCATGGCTGTTATGTCGTTCGTGAAGCAGAAATGTATCTTAGAGTAGTGACGCTATTTTCATAAGTGAAAATAACTGTTTTCCTGATTTAAGTTACAATGAACTCCTATATACATATTAGATAATGCAAACTAACCTTGGTTACGGAATCATTAACATTAAAGGAAGGAACTTTGAGCTTTCCTTCCTTCATCATTTTGTAAAGGTTATGAACCCCAGTTGTGGTCTCTTCGCTCAGTCCTTTCATTCCTGCTAGAAGTTGAGGGTACTTTGTGTGTACGAGATTTGTCAAGTCTCCTCCGTCATCGAGAATCATGTTTAAAGGCTGTAAAATTAAAATTCACATTGTAATCAAGCTTCGAGAAATACGAGGATTGTTAAAAAAGTAAGTGTACAAGGTTAATTACCGGTGCATTATGCATAGTACAATAATGTTATTGGTAGTACAATATTTTCTTAGGTATGTGTGGCAAAACTAAAGTAGCAACATTCGGGGTCACCACGAACCAAAAAGTCCAAAATTGCACCATCAGCTGGTAAGGTGATGGCAACAATATTTTGGGACCATCGAGGTGTTCTTCATGTTGAATTCATGCAAAAAGGAACAATAAAAAATGCCACTTCTTATTATGAAACTTTACAGTGACTCCGTACGGCTATCAGAAGAAAACGTCCCGGGTTAGTTACCGCAGGTGTAGTGTTCTTGCATCACACTGCAAATTAAACACACCAACTTTTGGAATCATTCCACTGGGAAGTCATGGATCACCACCCGCCCGACCTTATAGTTTTGACCTTGCACCAAGCGATTTCCATTTGTTTCCAGCCCTAAAGGAACACCTCAGAAATAAACAATTTCAAAACGATCCTGATTCACAAGCGGCCGTACGAAACTAGTTAAAAACTAAGAACCCGACGTTTTACTCGACCACCATCAAAAAGCTTGTCCCACGCTACGACAAATGTTTGAATCTGTTTGGTGATTATCTAGAAAAATGGTAATAAGTTGTTGAAATACTCGTAATAAAACAGTTTCTTCAAAACACCTTTTAAACTTACTTTTTTAGCAACCCTCGTAAAAAAGTAAGAATTTTTCATTCACTTCTTAAATACACGCATGTTTGCCAATTTACATTTAACAGATTCACCTATTTCAAAAGTACATAAAAGTTATTATTTTTACAACAAATTATCATGAAACTAGTAACATACTTTTACAACCTTGCTTTACCCACCTTACCCAAGTTTCTGAAACAACGGGACCCTAATCCTCCTTTTTAATAAACTTACGAAATTAAAATCTTAAAACAGCCCAATTTTCAGTATACAAACTTTGCTCTACTTTATTATAAATTTAATTTAACAAAATCTACTTCACGGGAAAATCTTAGATTCGAAGTGGACAATATCATTCGGAATCATATGAGAGAGAGCCAGTGTTATAAGTTATGGTATGATACCGATAAATAAAAACGGCTTTGCTTGCTGAAATGGAGAAAAATTCATTGGTAAAAACTCATTTGAAAATTATTTTAATAAATGACGAGAAAGAAAGTATCGACTACGTGCTTATATAACGCAACATTCGATTAATCATGGGCCAATCTGACGTCTCATTAATTCAAAGCTCGTAACACCCAAGGTTAATTAGTAAAGAAAATGTACCAACAAAATGATCCTAAAAGGACAATCTCCACAAAGGAGATTCGTGCAATCAAAGTTATTGTTCATAAACTCCATGAGCGAGCCATCTCCTAAGTATTGTTAGTTCAGTGACGCGTCTACCTATGATCAGTTTGTCTTTTATTTCCATAAAGAACTAAAATTACCAGACAATTTTTACCTTATCTTTAAAGTAGATAGTTTGTTCAATACACCAAATGTATTCTTCGTCTGTTTCCCCTTTCCACGCATAAACTGGGACTCCAGTTCTAGCTATAGCGGCTGCAGCATGATCCTGGGTACTGAAAATGTTGCAAGAGGACCACTGAACCTCAGCCCCAAGTTCTACCTGAAAAAATCAAACTTCGATGCTGAAATAGAAATTATTAGTCAAGATTTTCACAATGTCTCCACAATTCCACACACAAGACCCCAGATTAGTAACCATCCCACCAATCTTACGCTGACCACCAAAATCATCAGTAAAATAAGTACAAAAGTGAAATACAGTCAAAATTATTGTTAAAGGTTTCCCTCTGTATGGTTGGGCCTACTCGTATAGTAATCACAAAGCTTAAGTAGGTTGTGTAATATGAATATAATCTAGACTGCGAGTTTTATAGGATGTTTTCCAATAAGGAACAAAGCACTGGGAACTTTTTCTTAGAGGAAAAGACTCGTCAGCTAAATACAGTAAACCATCGTTATTCACGGTTCATGCCAACAGCTATACATGATATACAGCTGTTTGCTGTAGCAGTGTGTTGCGAGAACGGCCCATAACCAACCATCATAATCTATTGCTGTCTAATATCATAATGTAGTCAAGTCATTTTTATTTCAGTTCTTTCTGTAGTTTTGATTGCCCTTTAAAATGGCTCCAAAGAGAGAGTATTGAGAGCGAATCAAATGCAAAAAGATTCAAGAAAGTGATGTTGGGCCAGAAAATTGAATTAGACCGAATGGGCCGATCGTATGGCGTAAACGAGGCAGAAAAATGAAAAAAAAAAAATAGGGTTCGAGTCTTTCGTTGCTCGAACATAGTAAAAGTGGAAAAGGCATTAAATATCTGGATAGAGGACCAGAATAAAAAAAAGGCCAATTGAGAGGCCAGTGATACGGGCGAAAGCCAAGAACATTTAATATTGTATAAAATTTCTGGATTTGATACACTTATCCCCCTTTTCCCCATAGGCCCAAGGTTTCACGATTCATGGTAGTTTTCAGAACCTACCTATCCTCCGTGAATGAGAGGGTCTACTCTACTATTGATCCCACTACAATGCTGCAAACATTTTCCATTAGATGTCGAAATTTCAGTCCTACATAACCTAGTCCAATTGTACAAGCTTTTGCACTAGCATAATTTTGTATTTAAATAAATTATCAATTTTTTCACTAAAAATATACTTAAAATAACAGTAATATGATAAGCAAGATAAGATAAATCAGCACTGATCAGTACTGCAAGACGCATTATTGTAATACCATATAGTACAAATTCATTCAGCCTATTTTATTTCATTCATCTTAAAAGATCATTAACCTATAGCCTAACTCAGTTAAGATCATACAGATCCTATGTCTACTTAAATTATAATTCATAGCACTGATTTTAAGTTGAACATTTGTTTGCCTTGCATAAATAATAGCTACTGAAGTATTTAATGATGTTAACTACATTCTAAAATTCCGAAAACTAATAGATTTCAACTAAATTTATGATAAACTGGACCTAATCAAAAGTGCTTAAAAATACATCTGACATTGCCTGGCTTATTCTAGAACAACAATGCTAGTGCGTAACCCTAGCTCTTCTCTCTCAACACGCGCAGATTACATACCTGGCAACCATGCAGTGGCTTCATGCAACAATTCCTCACTACACAGATGTCAGGTTGAAGGCCTATCTATACCTCCACATTGATATATATGTACACTAGATCACCCCTAAATTACAATTCCCAGGTAATTTTTGGGATACTACTAACCAGGGATGGGTCAAATACGTATTGTATTTACAAATACACAAAAATGGATATTTGTATTGAGAATTTAAAAAGCTGCATATTTGTATTTGAGCTTTTATTTGCCGTATTTGCTTCAAATACAGTCAAATACACTAATGTAATTTAAGTTAAATGTTTTAATCCATTGTACAGACTACAGACTATATAACTACAAATTGATATGAACTGTAAAAATCAAACATTGAGAAATATGAATTTATTTTCTTTAATTATGCAAAAGTGCAGAAATATCAAGAAGTGTGAAATAATTTTCTCTAATAAAAATAATAAACAAGAGGAATTTGTTACTTTTCTTGCCTTGGTGTGAAAATGAAGTCTACTTTGATAAGAGCCAAAGTAATTGCAATGTTAAGTTTTATACAATAAGTACTATACCAGTATTGTCTTACTTGAGGGTAGCCGAAGTCAAGTAAATATTATCCATTTTATATTTAGGATGAAATTGGTACGAAATTTGCAAATACAGTAAAATTGTATTTGCATTATTTGTATTTGAAGCTTCATATTTGTATTTATATTTGTAGATTTATAAATTCGAATATTTATCTGTATTTGAATTTGGCCATAAAAAAATAGTGTATTTGTATCTATATTGTATTTGGGCAATTGTATTTGACCCCATCCCTGCTACTAACACACACTTTTTTTTTTTTTTTTTAAATGATGATTTAGCATAATGCTAAATTTATGAGTGGAATATAATGGTTGAAGATAATTACAAATACACCAAGTTCATCAGCACAAGTCTTGTATGGCAAAAAGCAATAAAAAGAAAATTCCCCCACCCTCCTTTTCATTTAACAAAACCAATTCCCTACTTACCAAAGTCTCAATCAAGACTGCAGTTTGGATGTCATGTGCAGACATCCAGCTATTCTTGCCCTTTTAAAGGCTGAGAGTTTCCATACTTGACTCTGAGTGCCATCAATCCTGGCATCTCTTCCCGCCATCACAATTTCCTTTCGACCAAAGTCAGCCAACTTGATATCCGCTGAAAAGAAAAATTAGGATATTTCTGAATGATAGTTGTAACCCATGGTACTGGATTCTAGACCTATTAGAATATGTAAAAGCATTTCGACTAAAAGCTAACTGCAAATAAATTTATGATAAAGTATAAAATATC
Organism: Bathynomus jamesi; assembly: GCA_023014485.1. Classification (NCBI taxonomy): domain Eukaryota; kingdom Metazoa; phylum Arthropoda; class Malacostraca; order Isopoda; family Cirolanidae; genus Bathynomus; species Bathynomus jamesi. Next base: position 720,143 of record JAJOZX010001954.1, on the reverse strand, counting down.
ATTCAATGCAATAAAATTAAAATCCTTGTTCTTAACTTACCATATTTTATGAGTAATTTGGCATACAACTTATCTGTAGCTTAAAAGTTACTTGATTCAAAAGCGCATCAGTTTAAAAACAGCCTACTCAGTGTATATGAAACAAATGTTCAGTGACCAAAAAAAATAAAAAATTCCAATGTTGCCTTCATATTTTAGAAAAGTAGCCCTACTATACTTCAATGAGATCATAAAACTCAAATCAATATTTGGCTAAACTCTTAATCTTTCTGCTATAGATAAACTTGTAATAATGGTAAAATTGAAGAATCCAATGGTATAAAAACTTCACCCTAAAAATTTTTCTACTTCCATTATCTGTGGCCTGCAGCTTCCAATTCAGTATCCAATAGCAGAAGCCATTGGCTAATCAATATAGAGTTCACCCAAGCCAAACAGGTCCTAACTCAAGAATTACAAGGGATGCTGACCTATATACATTCTAATGATAAAGTACAATAAAATGATGGGTAAATATTCAGCTCAGTGGCCACCTCATTTTTGGCATTTTGAAGTTAAAACTACAACCATGAATCATGATTCATCAAAGGCTGATGCGAGAAATTGCTAACTAGCACTTAACCTGGGTATAAGATTGGTAAATATGGATATTACAGCCTCCACCAAGTTGACAATACTGGCTATTATCAAACGTTTGAGCATAATTTTAGGAGTCTAATGGTATATGTTATTATTTGGGCAATTGCGTATTTATAATGTTATAGGCTTTTAAAGAAATTATTTTCGTAACTCCATTTTTTGAATGTCATCATCATAAGTATATCTATTTGGGTGGAAAAAAAACAAAAAATGAGGTATAGTGTGTTCCATTTTCTTCATTAGTTGATTTTCCAATATGGCGTGTGAAGGATGTGAGATGTATTTCGAAGATGTTATTATGGAAATTAACAATAGTGATAATTCTGCTATAAAAATTTGTTAAACATGGTGTTACAGTCGTATTTTAAATGTAGAGTGTGTGGAGATCAAGGTGGAGATTTCATGCCAGAAATGAGTAACTGATAAGAAAAATAAACACTGGCGACGATGTGCATTTTTGCAGTGGTGGGCACTTAACCAAAAAGTTAACTTCGTTAACCATTAATCCGTTAAACATGTAATGGAAGTTACCGATAAACAGTTAACGTTAACTTTTATTATAAAATGAAAAAAAATGAAAAACATATATATATATAATTTAATTTTCCCTCTTCTTCTCGTTCTCCATTTGTCCATGAGATGCATGTTGCCCTTCATGAAAATTAGCATATCAAAGTTTTCATCAGACAGGGATGATCTCTTGGCCCTCAGGATGTCCTTGCCCATAGAGAACAAACGCTCCACTGCAGCACTGGAGGGGGATGGCTGTGTTGAACTTGATGAACAAGTCCACCAACACTTGCTCACCCAAGAAGGCAGCATCTGTCAGCAAGTCCTTGGAGTTGGTCTCCAGCCAGGTCTTGACCAAGTTCTGGGCCTTGCCCTTGAGTGACCTGTGGCTTCTGCTGCTCTCTTTTGTCTGGATGACAGCACTGAAGAAGTCATCATCCTCCTCGTTGTTGCTGCCCACTTCGTTGGACTGCTGCTTCATGGCCTCCTTATGGAGATTTTAAAGATGTGGTACCTAGAAGTACCGCCAGGACAAAGGGTTAAGGCAAAAATGCTCCCATTGTAAGACATCAATTGACTTAATTTATGTCATCAAAGTGACATGAGAATTGAAATCTTACCTGATCAGTTTTATGGTTCTTGAAATGTATCAAGGAGACTACTAATAAGGTACTCACAGACATATTATAAATATACACGACTTACTTGACAAAGATTATTTTTAAATATTCACTAGCACAAACATGTTGCGCAAGAGAGACTGCAAATGAAACGAATGTAGTTATTTGTTGTAATTGTTACATATATATTATTGAAAGTGCCTTAAAATGCTCGTGATATTTCTTGAAAGTTGAAACATTCAACTCAAATGGCAAATCTTTCCGCCTAATTTTACAGTCAAACATGTTTTGCTCAAACCAATACCATAAATAACTACCATATTTGGTAAGACACAAATTGTGGCGACGGAAACAAATATATCGCCTGGTTTTGCACTGCGGAAATGGAAATTCATTCATCATTATTAACAGTGGCGGATTAATTGCGCACCTGCTCAGCACTGAAAATAAACTTTTAAATGTTTATTTATGAATTTTTTGGGTTAACAGACTTGAGTTAACGGAAGTTAAATGTAACGGAAGTTAATTAGTCTGATAATGATTTTCAAAGTTAACTTAAAAGTTAAATCATTAACGAAAAAGTTAACTTCGTTAATTAACGATTAACGGATTAACGGTTTGTGCACAGCTTTGCATTTTTTATATCTCAATTTAGAGATACATGGTTAGGTGAGGCTCAGATATCTCCCTCTTAACTTGCGTTGGTTAGGTTAGGTTAGGTTGGTTAGGTTAGGTTAGGTTCTCTAGCAATTTGGACACTGGAATGCATTTTTCTAGTAGTATTTGATGTGCAATGTTAAAATCTGGCCTTCATTTTATGGGGAAATGAACCAAAATGTTAAAACTTTGAAGTCTCATAACTTTTGATTGGTTCATTTCCACTTAAAATGAAGGCCAGATTTGAACAAAGCACATCATACACTACTAGGAAAATGTATTTTGGCATCAAAATTGGGTGGAGGCCGTAATATTCATATTTACCATAAGATTCACCCTGCTCTCCTCTGCAATAAAATACCCCACTCGCTTGATTAGCCAAAAACAAGTATGATGTAACTCATGAACCACACCTGATTATAATAAATCAAAGTTTTTTCTACAAAACATGAAAACCTAAAATCTAACATTACTCCCCCAATGTTCTACCCTTTGCTTTATATTTTTTATTACGAGTAGGGCTGATACAGTGTGGGAAGCACATAGTTCATTGGCACTGATCAGTCGTGCTTACAGGTTATTTCCACAGTGGCCCACAGCTATTGGCTATAACCACAGCCACAAATAGGGGTTTGGCTGCTGCCAGTGTAATTCTTTTTATGGCAAGCAGGATTTTTTAAAATCTTTGAAGTAATGGCAGAGTAATCACCAAAGAATGCTGTATGCCAATTGTTCCAGCCTGGTTTAACACCATTTTTACCAAGCTATAAGCATCAGTTTAAGAGGCCTGGTGCTTCTACAGACTACTTATTTTGATTCCATTTTAATTTCCACTACAATGCTGTAAACATTTTCCATCAAATGTCAAAATTTCAGTCCTGCATAAACCTAGTCAATTTGTACAAGCTTTTATATTCAGATGATAATGGGTTACATCCAGTAGGCCTATTTAAAATGATCAATGAAAATGAAAAATTAAACAAAAGGCTTAACCCCTAGAGTACTGTAGCTACATCATGTAACTTTAGTTTTGCTTCTGCCCGAAGCTTGTCATTCCACCTTAGACCTACAGTTTCATTTTTTTTATTTCAATAATTTGCGAAGCTAAATTTATCGACAAATTTGTGACGTTAAACTAAAAGATAACCGACTTTTCTAGCCCTTAGCTCTGCTGTAAATCCTCAATTCTAAATCTTGTAATAAAGAACAAGCCTCATGCCGCCTCCTGACTGCGGTGAAGTGAAAATAATCTCTAAATAGATAGGGGGCCTAATCCATATTCAATTGGTAATCACCTAGCCTAAGTCAGTAGCGTAACCTAGGTCCCCTACAATATGCTATTTATGAATAAAATAGGCTAGCTTGAAAAGAGAATACTTAAATTAGAAAAACATAAATGACTAATAGGGGACTACTGTGATCTATTTAGTAATGTAGCTGTAAGTACATAATTATGCCTATATTATAAAGCACTGACAGCTCGCTTCCACGTGACAACTCAGTAGTTATGGGAACCTAAGCTTAATTAAATCATATCATATATATATACACACACATGCATATATATATATTTAAGTATGGTTCAAACCTACTTTTCGGTCTTGAAGCGTTAATGTTGGCACTATATAACGTAATAAAATAACTTTAAAATAATTTTAAACAACTCACCAATTTTATATTCTGGTTTTTGACTCATCTTGCTATAATCGTTGTGGCACACGAGTAACAAATAACTTCAACTCCTTTTCAAAACCTGACAGGTAACTTGAAAGAAACTACAGACGAACGAGCCTTCTTATATAATAGAGGAAAAAATAGTTACCAGATATTAGCATAGACCTAATTTAAAATATTATTTTTTTACTTACATAATTGAATTTACAATAATCTAAATAACATGAAATTCTGAGTAACTTAATAGATATGTTTTAATATCCAATGTCATGTCATCACTTATACATAATACGGTATCGAGTATTGTTCGAGTATAATTGGTAACTGTTTTACTTTGTAAACATGTGATTCAGTTTCGTCAATAGCAAACAGCATACGTTTACATCAATAAAATAATCAATGCAGATGTATGCTGCAGCTGTAGAAACTAACGTATTAAATTTTAATGTCATATGCCCCACAAAATTAAAAAATATTCGTTGTCGGGTATTTTATTTATTAAAAATAGGAAAAAATAAAAATAAACATATTTTAATATGAATTTAAAATGTTTATAGAGTAATTAAATGAAGAAGAACAAAACTTTCAAAATTTGGTCGCATAACGGGAAAGAAATCTCATAACACATTTTAACGTTAGCCTAATCCAGAACTTAACGTAATAATTTTATAAATGGAATCTTTTCAAAATTGATTGAAAGATTTCCAATCTCTAATACTTCATTACTATCCAGAGTGCCGCCGTGACATTCAAGATGTACAGTTGTATTGATGGTTATAAGAAATAGCATCATTTACGTCTACGTCCCATTTGTAGCCTGATATATTACAGATTTCGAGGAACTTTTTATTGATATTAATTAACTTTTATGAAGTAAATTTAGCAAGAAAGGAATAGTATAAGTTTTATTCCATTAATGATATGATAATTCTTTGTTTATCCTACTCAGAAATTGCGAGTACCGTATTTAATTTAGTTTACGTTCTTTTCTTCAAAAGGAAGAACCAAAGAAAACGAAATCTGAAGGTAAACAACAAAATACTAAAATCTATCTTCTATTTATTTATCTACAGTAGTACCTTTCAATTTCTCATTCTTTCATATTAGCATTGATTTATATAATAGGAAGACAGTCCATAGAATTTTTTCGTCGATAATCTTTATTGGAATCGGAGGTCTCAGTCTGAGTTACCTGATTGGCGGGCTAACGGATTTGTTATATTGTTTACTATTGAACTAAATCGGATCTTGTGGGTTATAACCCATCATTTACTTCATTTTTCATATAATACAACAACAGGAACCTAACCTAACCCATCATTTACTTTTCATGTCAGAAATGCGTTTCAGTGAACTGGTGCAAAATACCGTGAGCGAAGAAGACGCCATTGTACATTGAGATTCATCAAAATCGACATTTCTGCATTTTCGCTCCATGTGAACAATTCGTCGTTGCTGCAAAACGGCAATGGCGTCTTCTTCACTCACGGTATAGAAAAACCACAACATGGTATCATATGTGGTACCTTTATTTCATAATTAAATATAAATTATTAATTAATTGAATTAAATATCTATACAAAATTGGCTCGGATTGGCGACATAGCCTAATGGGAATGAATGATTGCCATACATACATAGAAACCGTATGTAGGCGTCGGGTCTGTACAACCACGAGAAACCTTCATTTATATCACGTGAACCAAATTTTCCATTTTCTAACCCATGCAAAATACAAGGGAGAAAGAGTCAACAACCTTTGCAAAATCAGCAATTTATACGAAAATATGAAGATATATTAAAGGACCGCTCTCAGGGCTGTTGATGTTACAGTGAACGCTTTAAACAGGGAAGATGGTTTAGTTTTCCCTCAAGTTCTGAGTGAATTCCTTATAATAAAATTAATACATAAAATAGGATAGGCCTATCCCCAGAAGTGTCTATATTGTGACAGCCCATATTTATTACAAGACGTTAACTCATTGCGTAACTCCATCGTGGCGGCCCTACACCGAAAAAGATCGTAACGCCCTGCATCGAAGCAAACTAAGATCCATCAAAATTAAGGTGAGGCAATTTCATTTTCATTCTAATATTAGGCGTCTAAAATCCCGACGCTAAAATTACCATAAACAATTAAATATAAAGAGGTCCTTTAAAGACCAACATATTCATAACTCTCTAACGAAAATATATAGGGCTTTTGTCAGGGCCGGATTAACCATTAAGCAAAATAAGCCCGTGCTTAGGGCATCAAGGGAAGGGGGGCACCACAGAAATTTTCCATTGTCGGATTTACCGTGGATTTATTATACTATTATAATCGCGGCTTATAGCCTATAAGCTGTTGAAAACTGAATTATATATATTCATATAGAGTATTTATTTTTTTTCGTTGTTTGAATTTGTAGTGAACAACAACCCTTTTGAGAGAATAAATATATTTCGTTGTAATCACACACTTTACGCTTTGCGTTATTATTTTGTTTATATCAAATCTTTGAGCGCCATATTAAAAATACATATAGATTAAATATTTTCGTGTGCTATAGTAAATGTAAAAACAAGATTCAGTCATGCTGAACTTTATAAAATAATTGTAGAAGACAATATTGAGTGTGCCTTCCCAAATGTAGAAATTGCCTTTCGTATATTTTTAACATTAATGGTCACAAATTGCTCAGCTGAGCGTTCATTTTCTCAGTTGAAGTATATTAAAAATACCAACAGAACAACTATGCAACAAGGCAGGCTGGATGCCTTATCTCTACTAAGTATAGAAGCAGATGTGTTACGTAAGATTAGTTTTGAGGATCTGATCAAAGACTTTGCAATTAAAAAAAGTAGGAGAAAACTTTTCAAATATAATGAAGTGGAAGTATACAAAAATAAACATTATTTTCCATCTTACTGTAAGTTTGTTTCATTTCAAAAATAAAATTTTATTTTATGGTTTATTTTTGTTTATATTTGAATTACATATATATGGGGCACCAAAATCTTTTAAGTGCTTAGGGCCTCTAAAGGTCTTAATCCGGCCCTGGCTTTTGTCGTTCACTCTCCACTGAAATCTGCTGGACATTTCCAACGGATGAGGGTAACAGGCAATCAACCCATATGATAGCTCTATATAGTTTTTCACATGGTGGCCCGTATGTGGGGAAGGGTTATTTGCTGTGAAAACCTTAACCTTGAATAAAATAACAAAACAGAATTAAAACAAACAAAAAAAAAAAAAAATTACGCCTTATCAAACATTTTGATTCCATGTTTGGCTTTTTCATTACATATAAATAATAGTGATGTAGCGGATGTCATTTTTTTCACATCCGCGGATGCGGATGCGGATGAGGATGTTTGATTTCAACATCCGCGGATGCGGATGCGGATGCGGATGTCTACATTTTCGTTATTTTTTAGGATATATTCGAGATTTGTTGTGTTTAACGTATATAATAAGTTATTATATAGAGAGAGCTGTAGCTATAATGTAGTAATTGATTAATTGTACAATAATTGCTGTACTTTTCTCTGAACATATAAAATAATATCAAGCATCTAACTAATATAGAAATCAATTAGTGAATTCGTCTGCAAATAAATTCGTTATATTTTGTTGAGTTTCAGCACAATTAGAAACCATAATTGTGTTACCAGGATGCGGGACGTGAACCCAACTCAAATGCACCCCACCGACCTCTTTCCCCAACCTCCTCCACCCTTATAGAAAGAGATCTTTAATTAGCTTGATAACTATTTATTTAAGTTTAAAGTTTTATTAGGCATATTTATAAATGAGTAATTAAAATAAAGTAAACTAAGATGTTCATCGTTTAATGTTCAAACTTAATTATAGGAAGGTTATGCTTAAGGAACATTAATTTTTCTGCCTTTTCTGCTGCCAGTCTGTTTCTCTTTTCATCATATATTAATCCAGCACTGCTAAATAATCTCTCGCTTGGTACGTTTGTTGGAGGACAGGCTAAATGTTTCCTTGCAAGTTTACTCAAGTATGGATAGATATTCTGCGTATTTTTCCACCAACTAATAGGATTGTCACATGCAGCCAGGCGTTTTTCTTGGTGATAGCTCTCGATCATTTTACTACATCTTTTGACATCGCCTAGGTCTCGTCATTGCTGCTTGACTCAAGAAACTGAGAGACAGATTCTGTGATAGATTTGCTTGTTGAAGGTGTTGGTTCTGTCACTGAAACTTTTATTCTTTTGGTGGGTGGCGGAGCGACAGATTCAAGAGATTGAAGCTCTTCAACTGCTTTGCCAAGTGATGATTTAACTCGTTCTAATGTACTAGGTGAAAATAACTTAGCTTTGTAACGTGGATCTAAGTAGGTTGCAAGAGAGTAACTTCATACAAGAACAGCCTCTCGTCTTGTCGCTTGCATCACTTTTGCGCACAATGAACTAGTTCTATTAATATAGTAGAATTTGATAATTTCCGCTTATTAATGACGTTTTATCTCAACGGTCCACATCAGCACGACATCCGCAGTCCAAAGTGCGGATGCGGACGCGGATGCGAGAAAATGTGCGGATGTTCCGCGGATGCGGATGCGGATGCGGATGTGACCTACATCACTAATAAATAATAATAAATTACGAAGCCTACCTCACAAAGTAGACCCTACTCTTTACACTCAAGGCCTATTCTAACTAAAAACACTAAATTTATAATTCAACCTGTGGTGTAGGTTATAAAATTTATTTCAGTAATTTAACTTACTCATAAGACTCAGTAACATCACAAAAATTAAGTGCAGAACTGTAACATCACAAAAATTAAGTGCAGAACTGTAACATCACAAAAATTAAGTGCAGAACTGTAACATCACAAAAATTAAGTGCAGAACTGTAACATCACAAAATTAAGTGCAGAACTGTAACATCACAAAAATTAAGTGCAGAACTGTAACATCACAAAAATTAAGTGCAGAACTGTAACATCACAAAAATTAAGTGCAGAACTGTAACATCACAAAAATTAAGTGCAGAACTGTAACATCACAAAAATTAAGTGCAGAACTTTAACATCACAAAATTAAAATTATACATACAGTATATAAATATATACAAAACAAAGAATGTGTTAATGAAAACAGGGCTGGAGTATTGTAATATTTCCTATGGAAAATAAATTAAATTGCAACACCCTTTAATTTTGGAAAGAGTGAGGACTTTATAAAATGCTACACTTTTATATTAAAAAGTGAGGAAAAACAAAAATGGAATAACAAATAAAACGTAAATTAATTATAGGTAATCTAAGATGGGTTTGTGGCCTTTCCTTGGCCACAGCCCAAACTATTACAAGGGTTTGTGGCCTCCCTTGGCCACAACCCAAACTATTACAAGGTTCTTGTGGCCTTCCTTGGCTACAGACCAAACTATTACAAGGTTTTGTGGCCTCCCCTTGGCCACAGCCCAAACTATAACAAGGGTTTTGTGGCCTCCCCTTGGCCACAACCCAAACTATTACAAGGGTTTTGTGGCCTCCCCTTGGCCACAACCCAAACAATTACAAGGGTTTTGTGGCCTCCCCTTGGCCACAACCCAAACTATTACAAGGGTTTTGTGGCCTCCCCTTGGCCACAACCCAAAACTATTACAAGGGTTTTTGGCCTACCATGGCCACAACCCAAACTATTACAAGGGTTTTGTGGCCTACCTTGGCCACAACCCAAATATTACAAGGGTTTTGTGGCCTCCCCTTGCCACAACCCAAACTATTACAAGGGTTTTGTGGCCTCCCCTTGGCCACAGCCCAACTATCACAAGGGTTTTGTGGCCTCCCTTGGCCACAACCCAAACTATTACAAGGGTATTGTGGCCTACCTTGGCCACAACCCAAACTATTACAAGGGTCTTGTGGCCTACCTTGGCCACAAACCAAAACTATTACAAGGGTTTTGTGGCCTCCCCTTGGCCACAGCCCAAACTATTACAAGGGTCTTGTGGCCTCCCCTTGGCCACAAGCCCAAAACTATTACAAGGGTTTTATGGCCTCCCATGGCCCAGAGACCAAACAACATAAAAACAGTACAGGATTCAAAGCCCCAAGCCCTCCAGATCTACCTGTGGAGGAGTAACATTTACTCCACTAAAACTACGGGTATTGACTAGTCTGAAGTGGTAGGAGGTTTGAATACAGTACAACTCTTTCAACCAAACAAATAACATGGAAGTACAGTACATTTCAATTAACTCACCAACGTAGAAGTCACTTTAATTAAAACATAAATCATTAAAAAACAAAACATGACGAAACTCCAAACAACATTAGTAAACCAGCATTTAAAAATTGGTGACATAAATTTACATCCATTTCACATGGTTTAAAACACACAGTTTATCAAAAAATTTGATCTAACATACAAATTTTTCTCCGGCCCCCCAGTATATGGAAAAACCACAACATGGTATCATATGTGGTACCTTTATTTCATAATTAAATATAAATTATTAATTAAGTGAATTAAATATCTATACAAAAATTGGCTCGGGATTGGCGACATAGCCTAATGGGAATGAAATGATTGCCATACATACATAGAAACCGTATGTAGGCGTCGGGTTGTACAACCACGAGAAACTTCATTTATTCACGTGAACCAAATTTTCCATTTGCTAACCCATGCAAAATACAAGGGAGAAAGAGTCAAAACCTTTGCAAAATCAGCAATTTATACGAAAATATGAAGATATATTAAAGGACCGCTCTCAGGGCTGTTGATGTTACAGTGAACGCTTTAAACAGGGAAGATGGTTTAGTTTTCCCTCAAGTTCTGAGTGAATTCCTATAATAAAATTAATACATAAAATAGGATAGGCCTATCCCAGAAGTGTCTATATTGTGACAGCCCATATTTATACAAGACGTTAACTCATTGCGTAACTCCATCGTGGCGGCCTACACCGAAAAAGATCGAACGCCCTGCATCGAAGCAAACTAAGATCCATCAAATTAAGGTGAGGGGCAATTTCATTTTCATTCTAATATTAGGCGTCTAAAATCCCGACGCTAAAATTACCATAAACAATTAAATATAAGAGGTCCTTTAAAGACCTACATATCATAACTCTCTAACGAAAAATATAGGGCTTTTGTCGTGTCACTCTCCACTGAAATCTGCTGGACATTTCCAACGGATGAGGTAAACAGGCAATCAACCCATAGCTCTATATAGTTTTTCACACACGGTATTTTGCACCAGTTCAATGAAAACACATTTCTGAAATGAAAAGTAAATGATGGGTTAGGTTAGGTTAGGTTTCTGTTGTTGTATTATATGAAAAATGAAGTAAATGATGGGAGATGGGTTTATAACCCACAAGATCCCTATAACAATCAGTATAAGAGTAAATGACTCTTGAAAATTTAATCCACGAGTTATTATGATGTTCAAGGATCAAGGCCCGGGATGGGAATCACGGAACCTTCTACCCACGATCACCTCCTTAGGTTTAATTATCTAATTGGAGAGTTAAAAGATTCATAATACAGTAAGTAGGCCTACACTTAGGATATTAAGACTAACAGATGTCCAGATTTTACTGAAATCGCCCATAAGTGAAAAAGTTTGAAATCTCACGAGCCGATGTCTGCCGATCCCCTGATGATAGTTAATCTAAAATTGGGCAATTAAAAAAAAATTATTTCTCGAGATAAATTTCAATGTATGCCACTTTAAAATTTTGCACAAAGAAAAATTGAAAGACAAGAATTATCAAACTTAAAAACAGGGTATAAAAATGTTTATGGAAATCTATTATAAATATAAAAATTGGAACAAATTTGAGGTTGATGATGAAATTGCTCAAAATTTTCTTATAAAATATCAATCTCTCTATAAAGCTGAAAACTATATAAAAATACAGGGTGTTCAAAAGAAACGCAACCCAAATAGAAAAGAAAGGGTAGGTTTCCAGTGATATAGATGCATTCTCCAATGGGTTGCGTTTCATTTTGAACACCCTGTATAAGCCAATGAATTCATCAGTCCAAAAAAATAACGCAAATGAAATTATTAATACGTTATACTCAGGATAGTTTACATATTATTTATCATATCTATCAATTCTCTATGAAGTTGATTTTATTTCTTACCAGCACTGTGCCTAAACCCCTAAACTAACAAACCCCAAATGTTATGTTGCAAAGTTATTGCCACATCACCTAAACTCCCAAACGTCGATGGTATGTTGCCACATCACCTAAACTCCCTTCCTTTTCTACCTTTTTCATTTATTTAAATGAATAAATCCATTTATAATTAACTAATAAATTTTTAGATGGAAAATAATTAAAAAAAACATTTAAAAAGACAATTACTTAGTCTTAGAACAAAAAATACAATACTTTAAAAAAAAAATTTACCGATATATCGTAGAAACTGGTCATTTCTTTCCGGTTTCACGTACGGATCGTGTACTGACTTACTTTTATCACTGGAAAGGATATATTTTACTTTTTTACTTGTGAGAGTCCATTAAACTTAAAGCTTAAGGACAAGATTATTTGACCCACTTGTCATAAGTGAACTATTTAATCTCACTGCTTGAATTTTTTTTGTTCAGAAGTCAACTTTGGTTTGATATTTCAAATTGTAGTGAACTTAAGAATTATTCAGCACACAACGAAAGTCATTACAGATGGGACCTCCCGAACCGAAAATGTTACCTACAAGAAGGTGGAGGAGGGTCCCCCGCATGTTCGTTTATACACGCCTAAACGACTAAGGTAATCTACACCAAACTTAGTATACATATAAAGGGAGAACTGGGAAACACTCGCCCCTTCCAGTCCCCACATAGCAGACATTCTAGTATACAGTATATATATATATATATATATATATATATATATATATATGTGTGTGTGTATATTATATTATATATATATATATATATGGGATGAATTTCATAATTAAACACGTGAAATGAATGAATGATGCATTATATATATATATATATATATATATATATATATAATATAATATGTGTGTGTGTGTGTGTGTGTGTGTGTGTGTATATATATATTATATATATATGGGAATGAACTCAGAATGGTTTCCCTGAGGTTTTTTTATGATACACACAGACCGTGCATGGAACAAGGAACTCTTCTAGGAAAATTAAATCCACTATAGTCCGAATAAGTAATGGTAAATGACAAATACTATAGTTTTTTTTTTTCATGATGCTAGCCCGACGCGGGCAACGGGTCACTCGCAAAGCTGGATTCTATCTGCTTTGCAGATAGCTGGTGAGGGAAGCTATATTTTTGGGACTTCTTTGCGAGTGACCCGTTGCCGCGTCGGGCTAGCATCATGAAAAAGAAAAACTATAGTATTTGTCATTTACCATTACTTACTTATTCGGACTATAGTGGATTTAATTTTCCTAGAAGAGTTCCTTGTTCCATGCACGGTCTGTGTGTATCATATATATATATATGAACTCAATGGGAAATTCCTTTTTCTCGCCTTCCTCACTTGAAGGGGCCTAACGGAAATTTCCACACATGGGCAAGAAACAGACCACAAAGGAACGTTTATTTTTAGTTTTTACATATAGGGGTCTATTAGCGGCTCAATATAATATAAATGTAAAAATATTGAGGTCACCAATTTATAGTGGCCCAACGGTAGGCCTACTATAATATGTAAAAAAATAAAATTAAATGATACTGGGTCACCAATTTGACCTTTCAGAAAAGCAAACAATATTTAATGAGGAAATAGAAATGACTTTGTGGTTTTTCGTTTAATTAGAAAAAGTAAAATAAGTATTTGTTCACAGTGATTAACAATTATGTATACAGTAATTGTGCAATGCTACAATGACTGATTATTAACAATAAGAAATGGTTTTATACAGTATAAGAGTTAAATGCTACAATAGTGACAAGAAACAATAATCTAGGTAATGAGATATACGGTACTGGACACTATAATAATGAGTGAGTAAGAAAAACCTCAACTAAGTAATAAAGTACGATATTGGACTCACAGCAATAAGTAATTATACAAGTAAATAAATGAATGAACGAAATAGCAAGGTGATACAAAATACGATATTAGTACGGTAATTGACTAGGCCTACTGCGGTCGTAAACGGGGAGTTAGACTGAACGGTACTGAGGACACTTTGAAGAGGGCCTACTCGATTAGGCAGAGTTTGTAGACATTATAAGCTTTGAAAACGAATAGCCTATCATGACGTAACAAAACACTGTAGGCCAAGTGCCGGTGGCCTAGGAGAGATTTATAGACCTGCGATTTTGACGAAGGTGGCTCTGAAGACGGAAAGGCCTACCGGCGTAAATTGCGTGACAAGATCTTGTTGTAAGGAAATGAAGCTTCGGTGATCGAATTGTGGTGAAGGGTCAGTGAGGTCAGGGCCAGAAGGATGATGCCACTAGGAATCATGTAGAAGTGATGTTGCTTCCAGCAGGATAAAATTGTAGGTTGCCTCAATTGATGATTTACTTCGTGTATGCTCGAATTGATGGTTAACTTCGTGTATGCTCGAACGGTGTTTGAAGGACGGTAGCCGGCTGAGATCGAGTGGCGTTACTGACGAAGGAGCGGAGAGCGAGATGTGACATGAAGTTGAAAGAAGAGGGCAAGTGAGGGCGATCTGAAGTGGACTGGCACTTTTATAAGTTTGGTAGTAGCGCTCCAGCCTCAGGAGACGCTTAAATTTTGGCGGCATTTCGAGAAGCGAAAAAATAAAAATAAAAGTTCCTTTGTTGTCTGTTTCTTGCCCACGTATGGAATTTTCCGTTAGGCCCCTTCAAGTGAGGAAGGCGAGAAAAAGGAATTTTCCATTGAGCTCCTGCAAGTAGTCCCTCCCTAGCGACTGCAGGGAACGATACAAAAAGAACTACCATTTCGGAGCATAACTGACGCAGCCACTCCGAGATCTGACGCCGGGCCTGGCCTTTCCTGGGATTCCTGTCGCAGGAGGGAGTGAAGGGTCAGCTTGGACTGGGGAGATGGACAAAGGTGGGGCTTCTGTAATGGAGTGTGGGGGATCTGCCGTCGGAATGGGGTCGTCCTCGAGGTACGCCGGCTTCAGACGGTCGATCGACGCTACGCCGTTGCGTCCAGCACGATCGAGGGTGAAAGTCTTATCGATCCTCTGCAGTACCGGGAAAGGCCCGTCATATGGGTGTTGCAAGGGAGGGCGGATAGTGTCATTCCTGACGAAAACATGGGTGCAGGAGGACAGATCGGCGGGGACGTAAATACGACGATTACTGGGATGACGGGGGGGGGAAACCGGACGGAATTGTTGGCATAAGTACTTCTATCCACCGAAAGGTGTGCTCCTGACAAAGTGAAAAATTCGCCGGGTAACCGCACTGGAGTACCGTACACAAGACCGGCTGAAGTGCACCGAAGATCGGCCTTGAAAGCTGCCCGTATGCCAAGGAGGACGGGGAGGAGGGCGTCGGTCTAACCTGGGCCGGAAGTTGTCATCATGGAAACCGTCAGGTGGCGGTGGAGCCGTTCGACGAGAGCATTGGCCATAGGCCTAATGCGTTGGTTCGAATCCAGGAGCAGCCTAAAAACTGTGTAGGGTTCCTCCATAGGGTAGATTCGAATTGGTGACCACGGTCAGTGGTGATTGTTGAGGGGACGCCAAAACGTAAAACTCAACCGCTGACGAAGGCGCGGGCGGCGGACTCAGCTGTGATATCCTTTATGGGAATCGCCTCAGACCAACGCGTGAAACGGTCGATGCAGGTGAGGAGGTACGTGTAACCATCGGAGTGGGGAAAGGACCTGACGAAGCCTAGGTGTACGTAATCGAAACGTGCGTAGGGGGGGGCGATTGAAAGCAGTTAACAAGGCCGTCGTGTGACGATGAATTTTGGCCCTCTTACATTTCGTGCAGGTACGGGCCCAACGTTTGAAGTCACGGTTGCTGCTGGGCCATACGAAACGTGATGTGAGGAGAGCTTGGGAAACGCAAACGCCGGGGTGAGAAAAGGAATGGAGCCTATTGAAAATACTGCGTCGGAATTCTTCGGGGACGTAGGGGCGGAGCAATCCCGTAAAAGTGTCGACTGCGAGGGTCATCGTCGAGCGAAGAAGACAGAGGGACATCTTCCAACTGTAATGACTTGGGTGAAATACGAAGCTGCTGCAGTTCATCATCACGGCGTTAGGCCTCTGCTATTATTTCGTAATTGATGATGTCACCGCTGCTGGCCGGAAAAAGGGACACGTTAATCGTCACTCGTAATAAAGGGTCTGCAGCGGTATTTTTGTGACCTTTTATGATATATGACGCAGATTATTGGTGAACTGAGATGTAATCCAAATGCTTCATCTCTCTGGGGGTATAACGGTCGGAGTGGGACATAATTGCGAAGGTGAGGGGGCGATGATCCATGAATATGGCGAATTCCTTCCCTCGAGGTAGTGCCGAAAGTACTTGGTCGCCAGAAAACCGCAAGCAATTCACGACCGAAAGTGTTATACCTGGTTTCAGCTGGTTTAAAGGCACGTGAAAAGAAAGTTAAGGGTTGCCAACCGTTGCCAGACGCCTGTTGTAATGCGGCACCTGCAACGGAGTCTGAAGCATCAACTACGAGGCTGATTTCTGCGTCAGGATGAGGGTGAGATAATTGGGTCGCGTCTATGAGGGCAGATTTGGCCGAGTCGAAAGTTCGCTGGGCTTCTTCGGACCATGGGACTGATGTAGGGGGGCCTCTCTTGAGGGGGCGTAGCAGGGCGGGAAGGGGACGGAGGAGTTCAGCGCAATGGGGAAATAAATCTGCGGTAGAAGTTTACCATGCCTAAAAATTCACGCAGTTTCCTTTGGGTGATAGGGGGTGGAGAAGGTCCTTGATGATGTTGACCTTCTGGGGCTTGGGGGAGATGTCGTCGCCCGTGATGTGATGACTATGGAATTGCAGTTCGGCGACGCCAAACTGGCACTTGCTGGGGTTTATGACGACCCCATATTCCTCGAGCCGAGCAAAAACCTGACGAAGGTGATGGGAGTGTTCTACTTCGTTGACGCTGGCGATGAGAAAGTCATCGATGTAGGCGAAACAGAAGGGAAAACCACGAAGGACGTCGTCTATAAATCGCTGAAAGGTTTGTGCTGTATTCCAGAGTCCGAAGGGCGTGACGATCGCTGTTTTAGGGACGTCCTCAGGAGCTACTGGGATCTGATGGTAAGCTCGTATAAGGTCGATCTTGGAAAAGACTTTACGTCCGTAGAGGTTGGCGGAGAAGTCCTGCAAAAGGGGGGGAGGGTAGCAGTTAGACACTGTACAAGTGCTGAGTGCCCTGTAATCGCTTACAGGACGCCAGTCGCCTTGGGTCTTTTTGGGAACCATAGGTAAGGGGGACGGCCTAACGATGCCTAATTTGATCATGTGCTCGAACTCGGCTTTTGCAATTCGCAGGCGATCCGGAGCAAAGCGACGAGGGCGAGCGTTTTTCGGGGGGGGGGGGTTGCAGAGGTCTAAATGTGGTATAGTACGTTGTGCTTGACTGGCGCTTTACGGTTGCAGGGTCGCGTCAATGAAAACTACGTCACCAGGTTATCGTACGGTGACCCAAGAATACACTGGCGGAGGCGCTGATGAAGAAAGGAGGGCGCCCTGCACACTGAGGAAGATCGCCTGGTCGATAAATGGGCGGCGCCTTAGGTCCACCGCCAGGTCAAAATGTTGCAGGAAGTCCGCCCAAATAATGGGTTGCTGCACTACTGTAGCGATCAGATACTTTGGCTATTTCCACACAACCCCGACCAAAGCATTCTTTCAGGACTCCTGGGCACGATGCCTCGCATGACTTCTCTCCTCTGAAGAATCTTCAGTGACACGCCTCATCCCATCATGTAAACATTGTTGCGTAGGCCCCATTTGGCCTGGTGTCATTCACCTAACTTTACATAAAGCTAATCATTACCTCGCGCGTTATTACAATAGTGAAGTCATTATTCAAGTGCAGGTTTATATATTTCGACTGAACTTTCATTTCAAACACCAGCAATTTTTATTTTGTCTCATTCATAAATCATTTATTTTGTTTAATAAAGTAAGAAAAAATAAATAAATAAACGTTCCTTTGCCGTCTATTTCTTGCCCACGTGTGGAATTTTCCGTTGGGCAGGGGCGTTTTAAGGGTTTTGAATTGGTCTGGGAAAATTATGCCACAGGGGACTCAGGCCCCGTTTACCAGTTTCCCTTAATGGAAGTTCTCGAAAAACTCTTTAATGTTTTCACTAATCATTACGTATTTAAGTAAGGTTATTTCAACCAAAGTAAAAAAAAATGGAAACAGCACTGATTTTTGTAAACTTTATTCAGGATGCAATATATATATATATATATATATGAGAGAGAGAGAGAGCTATGGGTAAGGGGTGCCCGTCGGGGCCGTACCCCGCTTGCTCCTATGTTAAAAAATGCCCCTGCCGTTAGGCCCCTTCATGTGAAGAATGCGAGAAAAAGGAATTTTCCATTGAATTCGTACATATACTGTATAATCATTGTAACCTCGTAACCTAAACTTACCCAATATTTTTATATGAATGCAATCGAAAAGATAAGTCTATCTAATCATAACTTCAGATAATTCTTTTTCTTTTACATTTTTTTCAATACTGCAAGATTTGTGCTACGTAATTCCTTCGTGGATTTTACATTTTAACACCAGAGAAATGTAAGAACAGATAAAAAGGACCAGATATACGTACTATCACTACTACTACTACTAAAAATAATAATAATAATAATAATAATAACTACAATCGGATAACTTTTGTCCAAATCGAAACTACCTTTTGCGTACGTGGCATTCATGATTTCGTCACCAGCCAAAAACAGAGTTGATTTTCGTACGAAAGTTACACCAATCTGCTTTAAACTGGTTTATACTGGATGTTACAGATTTCATCTACATTAATTATAGTAATTATTATTAGAGGTGAATCGTTTCATAACGTTGATAAATTCTGTTTTAAATATGTCCTTAACTAAATGAACATCTTTGCAAGTAAAGGACACAGTTGTATAATCTGCAGACATTATGAAGTTACAGTGGATGATGGATCCAACACTGAACCTTGGGGTACACCATGTTTTGCAATAATTTTAGTTGAACAGACATATTTTACTGATACAAAGTGATACCTCTTTGACATATAACTTTTAAACCAATCAGTGACAGGTCCTCTAACGCCATAACAATGCGTATACAGTACATTATGAACTTCTCTCTTTTCTGACGGTTAAAAAATAATAGTATCTACAAAACACGAATTTAAATGTGTTCAAAAAACCTTTCTTTTGCATAACATGGTTATTGAATTATATATATATATATATATATATATATATATATATATATATATATATATATATCTGTCGCTACCAGAGGTGATAAGCCACGTAAGGAAGCTTTGTCAGTGCGTTGACCCTCTGTCTACTTGGCAATGAAAATGCAAAGTGCTCGTACCCTGAATGGGTGCATGGGCAGAGCGGCGCTCTGTATAAAATAGTGAAACCTTTCTTCAAACTTAAACTTACTCTATTAGCACATGTTTTAAACGTCGATAATTATAATATATATATATTATATGTGTGAGTGTGTGACCGTGTGTCCGGTGTTGTGTCTGCTTGTCTGTCTTATGACTTTTAGTTCAGTATCCCTTTAAAACTTTTAAAAAGCGGAGCGAAAACGGATGCCAGATTCGGTCTTTCAAACAACAAATTGCTTCCCGCGGGAACACAGCGCTCAGTAATTAAGATATGTAGCCCGGATGCACCTGAGGCTTCCCAAATGGCCTTGCAGACTCAAATTTAAAAAAAATATATATATATATATATATGCAAATCGTGAGGCGGTTCGCCTCATTTTCATTATTTCGTTATCTCTCCTCCTCGTGTGCAGAAACGTTCCTTAATACTTATGTCGTTTCTATTCATATATATATATATATATGTGTGTGTGTGTGTGTGTACATATATGTGTGTGTATATATATATACTAGAATGTCCGGTATGCCTAAGCAGCAACCCCCCCCCCCCCCCCCCCCAAAACACAACCTAGGGGAGGACTGAAAGGTGCAAGTGTGTTACTAAAACCTTCCGTGGTTCTCCCTTAGTGTGTAACTAAATTTGGCGCAGATTACCCTGGTCGTTTAGGCGTGTATAAACGGGTATAAGAACAGACAGACAGACATCATCATCCCATATATATATATATATATATATATATATATATATCAACGGCCAAGCTATGTCAACACATTAAGTTCAAGTTTAAGGGAAAGTTTCACCGTTTTGCACAAAGCACCGCTCTGCCCATACACCAATACAAAGTACAGTATTATTGTCAGACGAGTCTTCCGTACGTGGCTCTTTATCACTGGAAGAAGAACGCTTCTTACTGTCAAAATCAATGTGTGGTCAAGTTCATAATCATCTATATGCCTATATTGTTATAGTTTGCATTGCAGACACTCCTGGCTCTATAGGTCTGAGTGTATGATTCATCAGGAGCAAGATTCACCATAAATTTGTATTCTTCAGTAATACTATATATATATATATATATAATGTTAATGATCAAAAGTCTGAATTTAATGAATTTAATGAAAATGTTGTTCCGACCTTTAAAATGTGTATTAAATTGTACAAAGTTTAATACAATAATAATATGATAATCCTCTTCGTCTTCATAACCGCAGAAGATCGTCCGAATGGCGTGATGAAAAGAATACTCTGTACGTTGCGCGATGAATACCTCAGGAACAGTGGTTCGAACTCGGTAAAGATATAAAATTTACATATTCCTTTTCTGTATGTCTAAATGTGCGCAAATGGATTTTTAAGTTAAAAAGTTAAATAAATAAATATAAATTAAGTTAGATTCCACGTGGTAAATTTGAACATTAGTAATTCCAAAGTAAACGTAATTTAAATTTAATTAATTTTTTGTTTTAAATTAAACAAATATTTTTTACGAACTGACTAAAAATATTTTGTATCAAAGTTTCAAATAATGATTAATGTTAAATAAATTATTCGCTTTTAATAAAGGAATTACAGTAAAAATTGTTAATTAAAATACAGTACATAATATATACAGTGGTTGAATTGTAAAATTTTAATTAGGGGGATGGTTGTGATGGTGGGTAGGATAGGGGGATCCGGTAGCATGGTCCCCGTGAAAATTAAAAAAAAATGTAACTGCATAATGCTACATTCTAGTAACTTTTCAGGGAAAGATATGCAACAAAATTATCAGTTTAGTGAAATGGTTTTATTTTTAGTGATTTCCATATTTTTTCATGAAAGTAAATTATGACACGTGACTTGGAACTTATATTTTGAAATACCATGATAAAATCCATTTTAATCACAATCAACAACCCCCTGTTCCTTTCCCTTAATGACAACACATTACATGACCATAGAATATTTATTTTAAACCAGTTAAATCACATAAAAACTTTTAAATATTTCAATAAACAAAAAAACGCGTATTACGAAGGTATTTTATTTTACTCTCTCTGCTTTAGTCAGAATTAGGTTGTCGTTAAAGCGTATTTTATTTAGATAACAAAGGGGGTGGTTGTTTGATTTTGAGTTAACAAGGGGGATGCCATCCCCCCCTCAATTCGAGCCATATATATATATATATGTTACACACAGACCGTGGATAGAACAAAGATCTCTTCTGGGAAAATTAAATCCACTATAGTCAGAATAAGTGATAGTAAATGACAAATATTATAGTTTTTCTTTTTCATGTTGGAAGCTCAATGTGGGTAACGGACTACTCGCAAAGAGGCCCCAAAATATAGCTTCCTCACCAGCTATCTGCTAAGCAAGGGAAGTTATATTTTGGGGCCTATTTGCGAGTGATCCGTTGCCTACGATGGGCTTCCATCATGAAAAAGAAAAACTATAATATTTGTCATTTACTATCACTTATTCTGATTAAGGGGTTCCAAAAAACCTTAGGCCCCCCCCCGATTTGCAGCTTACATGTTTACTTATATCGAAATAGTTTTTAGTGATTATAAAAATATATAAAATTCTTTATTTATTGCAGGTATTAATATTACTCTAGCTGATAAAGTGATAATATAATGGCTTCTCAATTAATTGGTGATTCGGAGAGGCAACGTGTGATAGATCGCATACGAGCAATAACATTTCGAGAAGCTCGTGATGCTGGAGCCACCTTTATAACACGTTCATGGGTTGCCAAAAAGTTGCGAAGAAGTGAGGACTTCGTCAAAAGAAATTGGAATAAAACTTTAGATGAATGTGAAATGGATACAACCAAATCTGGGCGCCCAAATTCGCCACTCTCTCAGGAAACAAAGGACATCATTGAAAGCGGTACGCGTAAGCGGAAAAACAGCTGTGCTAAACTTTCTCGAGAGATCGAAGTGTTGAGAGGAAAGATCGTTAGTGGTGAGATCATTCGACTGTACCGTCATAGGCAAGGTTTAAAGCCTTGGCATGAACTTCCAAAGCCAAGAAAAACTCAACTTAACATCGATGACAGAATGTGGTTTGCCCATTATCTTGAAGATTGGGATGTAGATGATTTCATGCATTTAGCTGTCTCCGATGAATTTTTTGTTTACGTAACACGTCGGCCTAACTACCAAAATGAACGAGTGTGGGCCACAACACCAGATGAAATCGATGACAATGAACATTATCGCGAATTATTAAAAAGTCCAGACTGTGTTGGTGTGTTTGTTTTGTTCACTGCAAAGAAGCTCATGTGGGTGCTGAAGCCAAATGGTCAGAGTTGGGATGGACAGTATTTTCGTGATATTATTCTATCCCAGCATGTCATTCCTTTTCTAAGAAACCCAAACAATGTTATGGATGTCAATCAGGTCACATTTCCGCACGATAAGGCCCCCTGCTTTAAGGCATTAGCCACTCAACAGTTGTTGCGGAACCATGAGATCGATTTCTTTGGAAATGAAGAATGGCCAGGAAATTCTCCTGACCTGAACGTCTGTGAACACATTGGATCAGTTATAAAGGACAAGGTTGAATGTCTCTCGTTTCAAGAACCTGCAGCAAATCGATTTTCGAAGGATACAATGACGCAACACATTGAAACTGTTTTCGCAAATTTGCGTAACGATCAAGATCTATTCACGTCACTTTTGGCAAGCTACCCAAAGCGAATTCAGGATGTCTTGGAAGCCAATGGCGAGAACACCAAGTTTTAATTGTTTATCATTAAATACAGGATTAAATTCTCTTTTGTAAGTTATGTTTAGTTTTACTGTACCTCTAATGGATGGTTTAGACCATAGGCGGGTGGGGCTAAAGTTTATTGGAGCCCCGTATAGTGGATTTAATTTTCCCCTTTAGAGATCCTTGTTCCATGCAAGGTCTCTGTGTAACATAAAAGTTTCTCAGGGGGACCATTCTCAGTTGTATCATATATATATATTATATTATAAACCCAGAGAAGGATTACTAAATTTTTTATTTCATCTAACACAAACTTTTATTTGTAAATTATATTCGAACATGAATGTGAAATAGTGAAGAAAATCTCAATTTGAGTTTCGTGAATTCAAAGTTACAATTTTTCATTTATCTTTTTGGGTCTTGTCATTCATATTTTTTCTTTTTTTGTTTGTTTATTTTTACTTTTTTTTTGCAAAAGGAAATCCTTTTTTTTTTTATTGTTAATGTTACTTACTTAAAGCTACATTGCTTTAAGCTCCAGCTTGAAAGGCTTAGTACGTACAGTATGTTGAGAAAGACGATGCAAATGTTGCGTGCAATTGCGAGGTCATATCCGGAAGTGATCAGTCTCCCCTTTGCGACATTACATTGTGGCAAAGCAAAATGGTACTTGCAACATTGCGAGCCCCCCCCCCCACTCCTGACGGCAGCCGGCGCGCAGCAAAACCCAGTTGTTCATCCTTCCACACAATAAAGAAAGTGGTTGGTAGATAAATGGGTACTCTGGGTGGCCTCAGTGCCGGTTAAGACGCTGGGCTGCTGGGGGGCGTGGTTCGGATTCCACGTTGAACTGTAGGTCTAAGGTGGAGTGAAAAGCTTGACCTTCATCAGAACGAACGAACAAATAGGGCGGAAGCTAACCAAAGGTTATAATATATATATATATATATATATATATATATATATATATATATATATTAATATATATATATAGCCACGAGAAAGGAGAACGTTTTGGATTTAATGTGGACAAATAACAACGAGATAAATAAATAAAAAAGTAACGCGCACAAAGTTCTCCGACCATAACCTCATCGATATACAATTGAAGTTAGCACCAGAGGTCCGAAAACGCATCCAAGAGAGGCAGATGGAATATTTGAAGGCTTAAACATAAATTCAAAGAAAGTAAATTGGGAAAACGTAAATAAAGATTTAAAGGAGGTAAATTTGGAATTGCTAATAACGAGAAGACTCCACAAGAAATACTATGTATAATAGAGACGGAAACCAAACCTATAATACTGAAACATATTCCAGAGAGACAGGAAAGAAAACGTAGCAAGCTCGAGAGGAAAATCAGGACTCTATTCAGGCAACGAAGACAAACCATAAAACATCTCCACAGATGCAGAACTGATGCAAAGAGACTCAAACTAGAGAGGAAACTTGGCGAAATAGAAATGGAGCTAAAGCAAATATTCATACATAAGACAAACGAGGAGGAAAACAAGGTAGCAGAAAACATAAAAAATAACCCAAAATACTTCTACACTTTTGCGAAAAGGAAAATGCAGTGTAAAGAGAGTATTGGACCGTTGATAGACGGGGAGGCCGAATACACAAATGACCCGAAAGAAATAAGTGAACTGCTTAGGGACAATTTAAATCTGTGTTTAGCACCCCTAAGTACGAGATGGAAGTGGAAAACCCAGACGAGTTTTTCGACATTGAAACAGATCAACCAAGAACAAATCCCGGCACAAACCTATTAATGGACTTCGAGTTCACGGAAGGAGATGTAATTACGGCCTTATCACAGATGCGAGACAATTCAGCGCCAGGGCCAGACACATGGAGTGCCACATTTCTGAAGAAATGCAGAGAGAGTATTGCAAAACCGCTATACTTACTATGGAGGAAATCACTCGACACAGGACAAATTCCACTCCCCTTAAAGAACGCTAATATTGCCCCCCTATTTAAAGGTGGTAACAGAGCAATGCCCAAAAATTATCGGCCAGTGGCTCTCACCTCACACCTTATAAAGTGTTTTGAACGCATAATTAGAGCCAAAATTACCTACTACCTACAAGAAAAAGACTTATACAACCCAAATCAACATGGCCTCAGGGCGGGTAGATCATGCCTGTCACAGCTACTAGACCACCAGGAGAAAATATTAGGAACATTGTGTCGAGGACAAAACATTGATGTAATATATACTGATTTTGCTAAAGCCTTCGATAAATGTGACCATGGAATCATAGCACACAAACTTAAGGATACAGGAATTACTGGAAAGCTAGGAAGGTGGATATTTAATTTCTTGACGCAAAGAACGCAAAGAGTGGTGGTAAACGGAGTTAAATCGGAAGTCTCGGAAGTCGTGAACTCTGTCCCACAAGGGACAGTATTAGCTCCCTTGCTGTTCATAATAATGATTGCAGATATTGATGCAGATATTAAGGACAGTATTGTATCATGCTTCGCAGATGACACGAAGATATGTAAGGAAATATTGAACGAAGATGACATAAGAATACTACAAAACGACATTGAAACATTATTCCAGTGGGCAGAAGACAACAATATGAAGTTCAACGAAGAAAAATTCCAACTTCTAAGATATGGTAATAACAAAGAGCTACAGAAAAAAGGGTACAAAACTCCGCAAGCCAAACAGATAACACCAAATCCACAAGTCAGGGATCTTGGAGTAATAATGTCGTCGGATGCGGAATTCAGAGAGCACTATAAAATCAAAATCACAACGGCTAGAAAAATAATGGGAATCATCTGGAGGAGCTTCCGCAGCAGAAAAGCAAACATCATGCTCAAATTATGGAAGAGTCTAGTCCTACCAATAATTGAGTATTGCTCAGTACTCACAAGCCCACACAGAAAAAGAGACATTGCGAGCATTGAAGCTATACAAAGGACTTTTACGTCTAAGATAGAGGAAACGGAAGGTGAAGACTACTGGTCTCGACTACAATCCCTGGAACTCTACTCTCTTGAAAGAAGGCGAGAGCGGTACACAATAATATACATATGGAACATACTTGAGGGCACTGTCCCTAACCTCAGAAATGAAGTAGAAACAAACTGGAATGAGAGAAGAGGCAGATTTTGTACGGTCCCAGCTGCGGTGGGACAAGGAGCCATGAAAACGAGGATGGAAAATACCCTCAGAATACGGGGCCCAAAGCTTTTCAATGTCCTTCCAAAAGAAGTGAGGAATCTCCAGCACACCAACCTGAATAACTTCAAGAACCAGCTGGACAGATTCTTGTGCAAAGTCCCTGACCAGCCATGCGTGGCTGGCTACGAGGGCAGGAAGCGATCAGAGAGCAATTCCCTCCTTCACCAAGTCCCGCAAATGAGGCGGGATGCTGCAGAGGGGTCGACCGCAGGTCGATCCTGAACCGTCGTTCAAACTCAACAAAAGTAAACAAAAGTAAGTAATATAATATTGACTAGCTCGACACAGAATATTTTTGCGATGCACAGTTACACATCCTCATAATTAACTATTTGAGGCCAAAATAAAACTTAATGAAAATTTTACGCAGTAAAATAAATGTATTACACCTCGGCAATAAAATAAGGTGCACAAAGCCTTTGTCCCTCTAAAGAAGGTTGACGAAAGTAAAAATACACCTTTGTTGTTTCCAAAATCTTCACCTGATTATAAAAAAGTCAGTAAATAATAACAAATGAATTTACTCTCAAAATATTTAAAATCGTCTTCATTTTCCATTTGTATTTTTAGTGATTCAAATACATTTTTTATTTAATGACTTTTATACTGTAATTAAAAAACAAAAATTTTTGGAAAAAAATGAAAGGTGTCTATTCACTTTTGTCAACATTCTGTCTATACGTATATAAATATAAAATTATTAAGAAAAATTGACTTTTAAAACAAAGCATAAAGCACGGTAGAGGAAGAAAATGATATGGAAGCTTAATCAAATAGTGGAGTCAAATGACTCAAAGAAGAAGATTACCTTTTACTGAAGGGCCATGTCGTGCCCAATGGTCGTAAGTCGTAACACCGTTTCCCGTCGATAAGCGAATCGAAGGATGTTAAACAGCCTCATCAGTGACGGTGTCATCACCAATCACCCACCATTTTTTACTGAAGCTATTTCGTTTAAATAAAAATGCCTTTTCTACATTTAGAATAAATAATGGCTCAGCGACGTATTCTATATGCATTAAGCCTATTGGGGCACGCCTACTATTTTCAGGGAAGCTAGGTACATACTGATAGGCAAACATATGAGAAGCCAAACTTCTCGGTAGTAATCTACGTAGCATCCTGAACGTTTTATTCTACAGTACGTTCAAACGTTCAACGTTTACTCAGTTGCTGATGATATATATTGGAATAAAAACATTGAAATAACTGCTCGTTTTTATCACGTTTTTACGATATTTCAACTTCCTTATTAACATATTTGATTTGACACACGCAACTTACTGTCTTCTTTCTTAATATATTGGAATCATGGCTTAAGGAACTACGTATAATATGACCTACATATTTAAATTCATCGGTCTGGTTAACAGCAACACCATTTAATTTAAATACACGTGTGTACGTTGCTGTCGAAATTGTTTAGGATAGAAATACATAACTTTTGTTTCATCTACATTGAAGGACTTGTACCCGTCGGAACGCCAAGACCATAACAGCGTCACTCCATAAACCTAACCTAACTTAATCTAGCCTACAAAATACTTGTCGATAGAATGTCAAGTCGATCAGATATTGTAATCCCAACATTAAACACAATGTCATGCTCTGTCGCATAATTTTCATACATATTTAATAAGTACAGTAATGAAGCCCTTTAAAACTAATGGGCTGATTAACACCATATCATCGGCATATAGCGAGTTAATTATCCTAATTTCACATGTAGAACAACCGACTGACAGTATTAAGCGAATTAGACAGACCATCAATATGTATATATTAAACAAAATTTGTATGTATCAAAACTGCATCGAAGACACTGAAATAGCAAAATAGAACTGAACCTATACAGAGTGGATAGATTTGCTTCTAGAAAAGGAGGAGGCTGTTGCAGTTACATGGAAAAATACATTCACATGTGAAGTCAAGGTAATCAAATCAAACAACACAGTCGAAATTCTTATTTTAGGAGTAAAAGAACTGAACCTAATCATTATGAACGTGTACAGACCACCAAACACCACAAAAAGGGAATTCCAAGTCGTTATAAATGAAATAGAGCACATGTTAACATCAGGAAAACCCCCAGCACCAAATATTTTAATTTGTGTGGATTTTAACTGCCCATTCATAACATGGAGCAAAAATGACGCATTTATATTGTATATGTGTATATGTTGAGAAGTTTCATGGTAACACTACAAAATATGATAGAACCCAGGCAGTAATGCTATTACTGTAGATATTATGGAATGCACACAAATTTCTCTAACCACAACCTAATCAATATGCAATTAAAGTCAGCAACGAAGTGGGCAAAAACGCATCCCAGAGAGTCGGAAGGAATATTTGAAGGTTTAAATATGAATTAAAAGAAAGTAGATTGAGAAAAGGTAAGTGAAAATTTGAAAAAAGTAAATTGGGAGTCGTTACCTCCCGAGATGACCCCAGAAGAAATATTATCTATAATAGAAAATTAAAACAAACCCATATTGCTGAACCATGTTCCGAAGAGACGAAAAAGAACAAAAAGAAAAACGTAGCAAGCTTGAGAGAAAAATCAGAACATTAAAGAACCGTAAAATATCTCCACAGATGTAGAACTGAAGCAAGGAGACTCAAACTAG
The DNA here is from genome assembly GCA_023014485.1 of Bathynomus jamesi. Lineage (NCBI taxonomy): Eukaryota > Metazoa > Arthropoda > Malacostraca > Isopoda > Cirolanidae > Bathynomus > Bathynomus jamesi. The sequence continues at coordinate 690,981 of JAJOZX010001954.1, read as the reverse complement.
AGAAAAAATAAATCTGAGCGAAATAGAAATGGACCTAAAGCAAACATTTACCCACAAGACAAATGAGGAGGAAAACAAGGTAGCAGAAAACACAAAAAATAATCCAAAATACTTCTACACATTTGCGAAAAGAAAAGTGCAGTGTAAAGAGAGTATTGGTCCGTTAAAAGAGAGGGCGACCGAATACACAAATGACCCAGAAAAAATGAGTGACCTGCTTAAGAAACAATTTAACTCTGTGTTTAGCATCCTAAAGTACGAGAAAAAAGTAGAACATCCAGATGAATTCTTTGACATAGATACAAATCCGCCAAGAACAAGTTCGGACACGAATTTATTAACAGATTTAGAGTTCTTGGAAGGAGACCTAATTAAGGCTTTATCACAAATACGAAAAAATTTAGCACCAGAGCCAGACACATGGAGTGCTACGTTTCTGAAGAAATGTAGACACAGTATTGCCAAGCCGGAAGCCGCAATACTTTCTCTAGAGAAAATCACTCGACTCAGGCCAAATTCCACTTTCAGTAAAGAAGACGAACATTGTCCCCTTTTCCAAAGGGGTTAACAGAGTACAGCCTAAGAGCTACCGGTCAGTAACTCTCACCTCCCACCTTACAAAGTGCTTCGAACATGTAATCGGAGACAAAATTGCTTACTACCTACAAGGAAAGACTATTTAATCTGAGCCAACATGGCTTCAGGGTTGGAAGATCATGCCTATCGCAGTTATTAGACCACCAGGAGAAAATACTGGAAACATTGTGTCGAGGGCAAAACAGATGTAATATATACTGATATTGCTAAAGCCTTCGATAAATGTGATCATGGAAATATAGCACACAAACATAAAAATACAATAATTACTGGAAAGCTGCATGGGACGATGGATATTTAATTTTCTGATTCAAAGAACACAAAGAGTGGTAGTAAATGAAGTCAAATCTGAAGTTTGAGAAGTCACCAGCTCTGTCCCACAAAGTACAGTTTTAGGTCCCTTATTGTTTATAATAATGATTGTAAACATTGATGCAGATATTAATGGCAGTATCGGATCGTGTTTCGCGGATGACACAAAGCTATGCAAGAAAATATCAAACGAAGTTGAAATAAGAAAATTACAAAACGACATTGAAACATCATTCAAGTGGACGGAAGACAACAATGTAAAGTTCGATGAAGAAAAACTGCAACTTGGTAACAAGAAGGTGCTACAGAATAAAGGGTACAAAACTCTGCAAGCCAAACAAATAAAACCAAACCCACAAGTCAGGGATCTTGGAGTAATAATGTCATCGGACACAGAATTCAGAGAACACTATAACATCAAGATCACAACAGCTAGAAAAGTAATGGGAATTATTTGGAGAAGTTTCCACAGGAGAAACGCAAACATCATGCTGAAATTATGGAAGAGTCTATCCTACCAACAACTGAGTATTGCTCAATACTCATAAGCCCATACAGAAAACGAGATATTGCAAATATAGAAGCCATACAAATAACTTTTACGTCTAAGACAGAGGAAACGAAAGACAAAAACTACTAGTCTCAACTACAATCACTGAAACTCCCTAGAAAGAAGACACGATCGGTACACAATAACATACATATGGAAAATACTCGAGGGATGTGTCCCAAATTTTACAAATGAAAACAGAAACACAATTGAATAAGAGAAGAGGCAGATTCTGTACTGGGATCCCATGGACACAAAGATAAAAAATACTCTCAGAATACATAGCCCAAAACTTTTTAACGTGTTGTGGGATATAGGGAGGCAGCATCTTGGGTTAGGGGATACTCTCTGTCCTTACACACCCCATTTAAAGAGATTCCTCTGCGGAGCGGTGCCCCCCATAGTACTGTGAGGTATTGAAAAACTCATGATCTTCACTTGCCCCACAAACACCTTGAAATGCGAGACCCAAAATGGGTGCACACACATTTCTACATTACTGTACAGTCTTTACAGCCACACCTACACTTTTCCTCCTAAGTATATATATTGTAATGTATATGGTTGTAAATTTTGACTTGGTCCGCAATCGATATGGACCGTGACTTATTTTTGGTTGGCAGGGTACTAGTATTGGTGGATACCGTAATGAAATTGACTGGATTCTTTGGATCTGATATATTTGCATGTCGGTTATAAATAGATATTGAGTGTAACATATTTGTGGATAGTAGTCTATTATGACTTGATCCTCTGGATCCAGAGATTCTATCTTTAGTTTTAAATCGATAATTAATTAGTTTTAAATTGATAATTATTTAGTTTGGTAAAAATTGGTCGTTGCCAATGTACAGGCAGTTTTTACATAAATTTCTGATGTTCTTGTGGTTCGGAACCCACGTAAAATTGTAGGTCCCCTCCGCCACCACGGAGGACATACACAATACACAATTACGAACACAGTTAGGTAGACCAGCCATGAGTGGATCCTAGGGTCTTTGTTGGTCTGAAACATTATAACATTATAACATAACCGAGGAACCTTCAGCACACCAAATTGAATAATGTCAAGAACCAACTGGACAGGTTTTTGTGCAAAGTCCCTGACCAGCCATGCGTAACCAGCTAAAAGGGTAGGAGAAGAGTGGAAAACAACTCTCTCTTCTTCACTAAATCCAGCAAATGAGGCGGGATGCAGCTGAACTGTCGGTCGAAGCCATCACACACACACACACACACATATATATATATATATATATATGTATGTATATAGTGTCTGCATAGGCGTATGGGAGGGCACTTTACTGGGGGGGGGGGGAGGGGCGGGAAAAATTGCCCTAAAAATTTTCAGGGTGCCCTGATTTCCGCATAAGCACTATGTGTAGCATAAAATAACACAAAGGTTAGAGTATGAGTAACATATATTAAAGCCTTTTGATATAAATAACATTACAATTTACAAAAATGAGATAAAATTTTGCTACAACATTTCTAAATGACAAGCAAAACTACGGCATTGCAGTTGATATATAATTCAGTTAGTCCTCAACTTACGTTTTAATTATTAACTACAAGTATAGTAGCAAGTAATTAATTCACCTCAAGAAGTAAAAAAACAAAAAAAAACAAGAATGTCAGGAAAAAGCTACCCTGAAAATTTCAGTATTTGCCCTGAAAATGCTCAAAATTCCCTAGTTCTGGGGGGGGGAGGGCTGCCGCCCCCCAGACCCCCCGCCTCATACGCCTACGAGTGTCTGCGTTACTAATTTGGGGGCCCTATGCAAAACACCATAGGGGGCCCCTGTTATAGCGTAAATTACATTTTTCGTGATTAAAATTATGGTATTAAAAACTGGGCAGGGAAAAAATGAATACGGCACGTGACTTAATATAAATAAGCTTGTAATAATCTTATCCAGTCTTTTTTTAATCATCATGTGACAGAATGATTGTTCATCGAGATTTCTTTTCTCGGCAAATCCGAACCAAGGTCTCGTAAGTGGTCCCGACGTGAAAAATTGTTGCCAGCAATCGGTCGTGTGGGGCCCCTCGTTGATTCGGACCCCCTGTAATTGCGAGGGTTGCAGGGGTCTAACGCCGCTAGTCAGGGCCGGATTAACCATTAGGCTAATAAGGCTGTAGCCTTAGGCCCTCATATTTTTTAGGCTCTTGAGTTTAGGTCCTAATTTTTATATCCTGAACCCTAAATCTTTGTCACAAGGTTGGTTGAGTAATATACTATACAGTATAACTGCATAATTATATCTTCAAATGTGAAAAATAAGAGTTTTTTAGTTTTAGTTGTTGTTTTTTTATACGTCATTATATCTGACGGTATATTTGTGTCGATATGTATGTATGAGTTTCATTCATTTTTGTATGATTGGCTTCAAAGGGTTAATCAATCTGTTTCTGTAATTGTTTTTCAGACGTTGGGAATTTGTGTCTAGTGTAAAGATCATTCAGTGTCGAAGAAAGGGGGATGTTTTGTTTGATATCACAGTTTAAAACCAGACAGGAAGAAATCATTCTCTATTTGAATTGTATGCTGGTTTTGCTGATTTTGTTTTTTAATTGCGTAGCTTTGATTTTTGTTAGTTGTTAACTTTGGATAAATATACATTTCTATTTTTTTGAAGGTTTTATAAATTATACACAATATATATATATAAGCCACTCACAGCGTTAATCCTGCCCTGCCGCTAGTGTACACACAAAGGATTCCATTAATGGTGTAGATTTAGCATAGAAATAAATGAAGCTATGGGTAAATTATTGGGTATACGCATTGAAATAACTTTTCAGATATGTATCGATAAAGGTATAGAAATCAGTGTGAGGATGAGTAATCAAACAAGACAATTAAGTACTCGAGCCGAAAAATAGGTCTGTTCCTCGTAAATGGTGTTCCGCTTTCGATTTCATTTCTTAAAGGTAATTAATTAGGTAATGAGAATGATCTCAATAACAAAACTTTATGTATCACTGATTGTTATGCTTTAAGTTAATGCATGGTAGATAGGTATTTATATAGATACAGAAACTCCTTTTAAAAAGAGGTACATACAGGTATAAAATGAACTTCAAATGACATTCCACACACACACACACACATATGTTGGTTGTCATAACAACCGAATTATATTTATATAAATATATAAACAAATTGATTGCCATGGCAACCACGAAGTTAAAGGGTTAAGGGCAAGGGAAAAAGGGAAGGGGTAGTTACCAGAGGGTATAACATTACAATGTTGTAAGGTTATACGATCACGGGCTTGCAAATGCACGTAGCATTTGTAATCGACCGACATTTACCCATTTCAGAAATGCGATTGGTCTCTTTTTAACTCGGTCCTTGCCCTAGACTGGAACTTTGGTTTGTAGGATTCGCCTTCACATAAATTTTTGCATTTGCGTCAGTTTGGTTGTGGTCATTAGGCAGTGGTTTTTATACGCTTGAACCCATTGATTTTCAGTGTTCAAAGTCGCGCTCAGTATGGTAGTCTCTAGCAGGTGATGTGGTAAGATCCTTTCAACTGTCATTCTGATAACCAGCCATTAAATAACTAACTTTTGCCTAAATCCTCGGTTTCGGTCTGTTGATGTTAACGTCTCTTTGTTGAAGATGGGAGGGGTTAGGCATTTTCTTAGTATTTTATACCCGGAGCCCCTTACAGACATCCCATGAGGCCTCAGTATAAGGTTAATCCAGCTCCGCCTCCCACAATTAATTCGAGAAGTGGTTTTAGGACATAGACGGTTAATGAGAAAGTTCTAAAAATAATATACAACAATTTAAACTAAAATACTATAAATTTAAAATCCTTGTTAGTGTCTGAGAAAAACTGGAGACGCCGATATATCAAATCTTCATTTATATATATATATATATATATATAATGAACAGGAACACCAGAGAAAATACAAACATCCTTCAAGGTTTAATAGTACCAACGTTTCGGAATGCACTAATTCCATCTTCAGGGCTAAAACAATAAAATTCCAAATCACATACAAAATTACAAAATACAAATTGCTTAATAACAATTTAAAATAAACTTTAAAAAAAAAAAAAAAAAAAATTATAAAAAGTAGCTAAGAAAATGTAAAACATTAAAACTAAAAGGTAAATAAATGTGAAGTTAAAAAGTTAAAATTATAAAAAGTAAAAGCATTAAAACTGAAATGTAAATAAAATAAACTAGTACCTTAACCAAAACATAGCAGATCTATCGATGATTCGTCAGAATTTAGGTCTGGTTTTAGTTTATAAATAAACAGAGACTCCATAATTTTAAGCTTAAGGTCAGAGCTTCCAGCAGCAAGTACGGTGAAATTAGACTGTGAAATTGGGTGGTTATTGTTGTGCGAGTGATTACGTATGAGAGAATTAGGTGGTTTGCCAAGGGGTAAATTTGTACGGACCGATTTACCGAGATGTTCGTAAATACGACATTTAAAATCTCGTATTTACGAACATCTCGGTAAATCGGTCCGTACAAATTTACCCCTTGGCAAACCACCTAATTCTCTCATACGTAATCACTCGCACAACAATAACCACCCAATTTCACAGTCTAATTTCACCGTACTTGCTGCTGGAAGCTCTGACCTTAAGCTTAAAATTATGGAGTCTCTGTTTATTTATAAACTAAAACCAGACCTAAATTCTGACGAATCATCGATAGATCTGCTATGTTTTGGTTAAGGTACTAGTTTATTTTATTTACATTTCAGTTTTAATGCTTTTACTTTTTATAATTTTAACTTTTTAACTTCACATTTATTTACCTTTTAGTTTTAATGTTTTACATTTTCTTAGCTACTTTTTATAATTTTTTTTTTTTTTTAAAGTTTATTTTAAATTGTTATTAAGCAATTTGTATTTTGTAATTTTGTATGTGATTTGGAATTTTATTGTTTTAGCCCTGAAGATGGAATTAGTGCATTCCGAAACGTTGGTACTATTAAACCTTGAAGGATGTTTGTATTTTCTCTGGTGTTCCTGTTCATTATTAAACTGCGTTTTCCACGCCACCAATCAATAGATATATATATATATATATATATATATATATATATATATATATATATATATATATATTCCGTCTCCACTAACTGACAAAGCCTCTTTGTTTCTGTTAATAATTTTTAAATAATAAAATAGATATTTTTTTTTAAATGTATTCTATTTATGTTTTTAATTAATTTTTTTTTTTTTTAAATCCTGTTTTGAAATTAAGAAGTTTTGCGTCTCAGTTTCACTTTGAAACGAACATCCGTCTTTGTATCCTTTAGAATTTGGTCTTCCATTCCTCGCAACTTCATCGATCGCTATTAAATATCTATTTATTGATCGCCTGCATCGTGTTTTACAACTTATCATTCTGCTTTCTGCGCCCAGAGAGAGATAAACTTAAAGGAACCGACAAAGAGGGCTGGCCCTCAGACCTCAGATATCCATTCGCACTTTGGAGCCGTTGTTGACTCGCTATTCAAATCAACCAATCAGTGTGCAAAAAAAACAAAAAAAAAACACACTCGTGTATTTTGATTGGGGAGTTAGTCATTTAAGAGCTAAATTTAACTATCATCAAACTGCGTTTTAGATTCAATTTGAATTTTCATCCTTGTTAAGTGTTTGTGTTAGCAAGACAAACCAAATTTACATTCATTACATATATATATAACGGGTGTGCCATAAAAAAGGGTACATTTTAAAAAGGCTATAAAATCAACATTTGTCATTTAATTTTAATAAAACTGCTACACAATAAAAACATATGTATTATCTATACGCAAACAAGTTTTCAGACTAAAATATCAAATAATTCAAATTCTATCAACATTTAACGAAAGAGTATGATTTTTCTACTTAACATGCAAAAATTATTAAACCTTTTTAATATTTTTTATAAAAATAACTTTTAACGTAAAATTTACCTGGAATTATTAAAAAAATGTTCGGATCTCGCGTAAATGAGCGACATCTTTTATCCTAATCCTGTAAACTCGCTCTGCTAAGTTCTCCCATATTCCAGCCAAGAATAAAAAAAGTTATTGAAATGGAAGGAAAGCATTTCGAACAATCTTTTTAATAATTTCAGGTAAATTTTACATTCAAAATTATTTTTATAAAAAAAATATTGAAAAGGTTTAATAATTTTTGCATGTTAAGTAGAAAAATCATACTCTTTCGTTAAATGTTGATAGAATTTTAATTATTTGATATTTTAGTCTGAAAACTTGTTTGCGTATAGATAAATACATATGTTTTATTGTGTAGAAGTTCTTTTAAAATTAAATGACAAATGTTGATTTTATAGCCTTTTTAAAATGTACCCTTTTTTTATGGCACACCCGTTTTATATATATATATCGTTTTTAAATGGCTACAAAATACAAAATTACCAACAAATTAACGGTCATAAAAGTAAACAAAAACGTTTATTTAACAGACTAACGGATATGATCCATAATATTAAATATTTTGAAGTAAAAACAAAGTAAAAAAAAATCATAAATTGTGTCCTGGTGAATTAATATAATTGCACATATGACCAACTGAGACTCAAAACATCCGAAGTGAAATTTCTTTATTATTATAAGCTTATATATACACAATAATTTTATAGAACATCAATGAACTTTTTCTGAAATGGAACTTAGAGTAAAGCTTTTATCATGACATTGTTTAACGTTTTAAATATTTGTAAAACACTTTAGCACCTTTAATTAATGTGTATATATATATATATATATATATATGTATATATATATATATATTTGTGGTTTTTTATTTGTCGGTTTATTTCTTTATGGTTATTTAGGCTGACATATATATCACAGGCACTATTTTGTAATTAATTTTTTCTCAATTTATATTTATATTTATTTTTATTTCTTTATTCTTTTGTGACCTGTTTCATAAACAAGCCATTTGAATTTATATTGAATGTCGGCCGAAGTGCTATAAGTGTCAATTTTCCATACAAATGTTGTTTGCTCCTCCCACAATTTTTTCTATGCTTACTATATATATGTATATTATATATAATATATATATATATATATATATATATATATAATATATATATATATATATATATATATATATATATATGTATATGAATATGTATGTATGTTTATTTTTGTAACCTATATATTGCCTTGATCTGTCCTTTCACTCCAGTGTTCCTGAGGATGTCATTAGACGAAAGCGCTTGAGCACCCCTTTGTGTTTCTTTTCCCTTCGTGGTTTTATTCATCATAAATATTTTTCACGTGTCACTTTCGTGAAATAATTTTTCATATATATATATATACAGAGTGTTTGAAAACTTTCTGTACAAATTGTAATGGGGGATAGGCAACACCAAGACAAACCCTTTTCGTCTATAAGTGTATGTCCACTGACGTCACCATTCGGCGCGAGAGGGCGCCGCTGCAATTGGCTAAAAGGTGAAGTGGGCTAGACTCGCGCTTGCCGCGGGCATTCTTAAATCGGACGTAGTACGCGTAACATGTTTATTTAAAGAAGGCATGTTTATTTAAAGAAGGTGCTGAAAGTTGCGAACGGTAGCATCAATGCATGCCCGACAGCGTCGAAGCATTGACCGACGTACACGTCGAAAGATTCCCGGCATTTCGGGAACAGTTCCAGCGGCGACAGCGATTCTTGCTACGAGGTCTTCTTCTGAGTAAATGGGAGTCTCGTACACGAGGTTCTTCATGTGTCCCCACAGGAAGAAATCGAGGCATGTTAAATCGGGCGATCTCGGTGGCCAGGCTACGGGCCCACCCCGGCCTATCCATCGGCCCCCAAAAGTGGCGTTCAGATAATCCCGCACATCGTTGCTGGAGTGTGCTGGGGCCCCGTCGTGTTGAAACCACATTCGTCTACGAATAGCCACGGGAACATCTTCCAGCAGTTCCGGCAACGTTTCTTCAAGAAATACCCGATAAACCCGCCCGTCGAGTCGGGCAGGCAGCAGGTACGGCCTAATCAACTTGCCATGGACGATACCCGCCCAAACATTGACGGCGAACCGTTCTTGATGAGCATGCACCCGTGTAGCATGTGGATTTGCGTGCGCCCACACGTGAGAATTGTGCATGTTAAACACACCCTCACGTGTGAAACAGGCCTCATCTGAGAACAGCACATAAGCCGGAAAATTAGGCTGCACCGCTGTCTGCTGCAGAAACCAGCGTGCGAATTCCACACGAAGAGGGTAATCCCGAGGTTGTAATGCCTGGACTCTCTGACGAATGAAACGGATGTAACTGCTGCTCGTGCAACACTCTCCAGACCAGGTCGTGGTTCACACCGAGGATACGTGCAACACCTCGCGTGCTTGCGCTTGGATTGTCCTCAAATCGCCGTAGGATTTCTTCTTCCATGTCAGGAGTGCGCACGTTTCTCTCCCGACCAGTGTCATCAGGGCCGGATTAACCATTAAGCAAAATAAGCCCGTGCTTAGGGCATCAAGGGAAGGGGGGCACCACAGAAATTTTCCATTGTCGGATTTACCATGGATTTATTATACTATTATAATCGCGGCTTATAGCCTATAAGCTGTTGAAAACTGAATTATATATATTCATATATAGTATTTATTTTTTTCATTGTTTGAATTTGTAGTGAACAACAACCCTTTTGAGAGAATAAATATATTTCGTTGTAATCACACACTTTACGCTTTGCGTTATTATTTTGTTTATATCAAATCTTTGAGCGCCATATTAAAAATACATATAGATTAAATATTTCGTGTGCTATAGGAAGTTATTCTGAACGTGTGATTTGTGCATATAATATTAAATATATATTTACATAATCATTTGGTATTGTTTTACAGAAAGATTTAGGTTTATAGAATTGTAATATAAATTAATATTAAAATAAAAGAAACTATAAACTCTCTATATTGCTGTTGTATCAAGTGATGTTTATCACGGCCATTATAATAATAAGATATACTGACCGAAGTTAATTAGCGTTGAAGAAGTTTATCTGTTGCTCTCTCTTCTTCTCTAGGGTAAGTCTATGAAGTGTACTTTATTTGTATATATAACAATATTTTATCATACACGTATCTTTATTTTATAATTTATTTATCTATTGTCATAACAGTATAAAAGAATTTAGATTGTAATAACCAGAGTGAATAATTTGTAATGTATTATACATTACAAATTATTCAATATTCAATATTGTAGAAGACAATATTGAGTGTGCCTTCCCAAATGTAGAAATTGCCTTTCGTATATTTTTAACATTAATGGTCACAAATTGCTCAGCTGAGCGTTCATTTTCTCAGTTGAAGTATATTAAAAATACCAACAGAACAACTATGCAACAAGGCAGGCTGGATGCCTTATCTCTACTAAGTATAGAAGCAGATGTGTTACGTAAGATTAGTTTTGAGGATCTGATCAAAGACTTTGCAATTAAAAAAAGTAGGAGAAAACTTTTCAAATATAAATGAAGTGGAAGTATACAAAAATAAACATTATTTTCCATCTTACTGTAAGTTTTGTTTCATTTCAAAAAATAAAATTTTATTTTATGGTTTATTTTTGTTTATTTTTGAATTACATATATATGGGGCACCAAAATCTTTTAAGTGCTTAGGGCCTCTAAAGGTCTTAATCCGGCCCTGAGTGTCATGCATGTTTGCATGGAATGTTCCAGTTTCTCGCAGTCGCCGATGCAAATGCGCAAACGTTTGGTGGTTTGGCACACGTCTGTTTGGGAAGCGCTGTCGGTACAACCTCACAGCAGCTCTTCCGTTTCCATTGGCAGCCCCATACACCATATGCATGTCAGCCATCTCAGCAGTCGTGAAGCGCTCCATGTTACGCGTACTACGTCCAATTTAAGAATGCCCGCGGCAAGCGCGAGTCTAGCCCACTTCACCTTTTAGCCAATTGCAGCGGCGCCCTCTCGCGCCGAATGGTGACGTCAGCGGACATACACTTATAGACGAAAAGGGTTTGTCTTGGTGTTGCCTATCCCCCATTACAATTTGTACAGAAAGTTTTCAAACACCCTGTATATATGTGTGCGTGTGCGTGAATAATTCATTTTAAAAATGGCGCCATACAGTAGTTAACGAATAACATGATATAACTCTCTCTCTCTCTCTCTCTCTCTCTCTCTCTCTCTCTCTCTCTCAGAGAGAGAGAGAGAGAGAAATGTGTGTCTAAACAAGTTTACACTGCATGGTTTTAAACAAAACTATTTAGCAGCGATTCAGGAACATTTTTGTCATTTATTCACTTTGGTTTAAACTCGGAGAGAATTAAAGATTTGGCTTGAATAGTAATATTTTTCTGATACAAACATTAGCTGCTTTAACTACTATTAAAAGTTGTCATATATATATATATATATATATACATATATATATACACACACCTTGGTTAACCTTTATATACTAGGGGTACTCAATATATTTTGCCCCACCCTTTTTTCTTAGCTAAATAATAGGCCATGGGGTTGAAATGTCTTTTGGGTCGTAAGTTTGAACTAACTTTCTGCGCTTCACATAAACGGATTTTTCCAGTTTGAACCCCCCCCCCTACTTGTATAAAACCGCTTTTAAACGCCTTTCTATAAAACCGATGGTTAACGCAGTTTCGAAAATGGCATCTGACAGTGATGTGCTTTGTTAACAGAGAGCTGTTATAGAGTTCTTAACCGCAGAGAAGGAAAAAGTTGGAAATATTCACAAACGTCTACAAAACGTTTACGAAGATGCTGTTGTTGATCGAAGCACAGTTGGACGCTGGTCTAAACGTGAGAGATCATCGGAGAGAGGGAAAGCCAACCTCGATGATGAACCACGCAGCGGTCGCCCGGCATCGGCTGTCACATTTCACACTGTGCAACGTGCTAACAGTATCATTCGATCAAATCGGCGCGTCACAATAAAAGGAGCTATCACTGGAGCTAGAAATTAGTGAAGGAAGTGTGAATACGATAATTGAGCAACTGAGATACTCAAAAGTGGGTTCACGGTTTGTTCCTCGCGGACTGAAGATCACAAAGCCCAAAGAAAAGAAATTGATTCCGAGTCGTTGGTTCGATACGAGACAGAAGGGGATGACTTCTTTTCACGAATTGTGACTGGGGATGAGATTTGGGTACACCACTTTGAACCTGAAACAAAACTTCAATCCATGGAGTGGCATCACGCAGACTCCCTACGCAAGAAAAAGTTCAAAATGGCTCCCTCTGCACGAAAGGTTATGGCCATCATCTTGTGGGACATGAAAGGGGTGATTTTGGTGGACTTTATGGAGAAAGGACAAACAATCAACTCAGAGGCATATATTGCTACCTTACAGAGACTCCAGAGACGTATAAAGCGAGTTCGACCGGTGAGAAAACTGGAAGACGTCCTTCTTTTGCACGATAACGCAACACCACACAACAGTTTGCAAACAATAGAGGCCATCACAAAAATGCGCTTGACTGGGTTACTCCATCCTCCATACAGCTCGGATCTGGCACCTTCAGACTTCCATTTGTTTGGGCTAATGAAGGATGCTATTCGTGGAAGAATGTTTCAGAGTGATGATGAGGTTGTTGAGGAGGTTAAGAGGTGGCTCTAGCGAAACCCAGCAGACTTTTACCAGCAAGGAAAAAGGCCCTTGTTTTGAGGTGGAGGAAAGCCGTAGAAAAGGATGGAGATTATGTGGAAAAATAAAACCTTGTAAATAAGGTATGTAACTACTTGTGTACAAAATTTCTGGAACTTACAACGAAACTTGAAAAGAAAAAAAAAAAGGTGGACAAAATATATTGAGTGGCCCTCGTATATATATATATATATATATATATATATATATATATAAGCGCCTCGGTGGTGTAGTGGTTAGCGTCGCTGACTACGAGTCCATCGGCTCCGGGATCGAGACCTGGTGACTACAGCCGGCGCGCGTAGCAAAACCCAGCTGTTCATCCTTCCACTCAATAAAGAAAGTGGTTAGTAGATAAATAGTACCCTGGGTGGCCTAGTGGTTAAGACGCTGGGCTGCTGGTGGGGCGTGGTTCGGATTCCACGTTAAACTGTAGGTCTAAGGTGAAGTGAAAAGCTTGACCTTCGTCAGAATGAACAATTCGGGCGGAAGCTAACCAAAGTATGTATATAAGGAGGTGGGACTGGAAGTAAAGGTGGCGGATTAAGAAAGTGGTGACAAAAGGGGATTAAGGAAGGTGGTATAAATCATGTAATATTAAAAACTAATAACGTGTTCTTCAAGGTTTTAACCAATAACAGTGATATCAAAAAGATATTGGTCACAAGTCAAAAGTTTTTACGACAACTGAAAATAATTTCACTTAATATATTAAGTTAAAATTTAATACTGATCTAAAGCTTAAAATGACCTTTCTCGCAGTACGAGTATATTTTCGAAAAAATATCGAAACACGAAATTTTTTAACCTTCTGTCGAAATGAAAACGATGAATCAAAGTTTGTTATATCAACTTCAACATTTACTTCAAGAATCAATGTTGAAAAGCTTTTGCTAGGTAACTCTGAGGCCTGGGGTTCGACTCCCGGTGGTAGTAGTGGTGGTCAATAATAATAATAATAATCCAATAATCTGGAAGTTACCACAAAAGGCAGCATCAATTAGTCACAATCTTCTTGCAGATCGTCAATATGGGTTCCGCAAGGGACGCTCTACTGGCGATCTTCTTCCATATCGCTTTGACTTTTGGTCATCCTCCTTTCGGAATTTCGATGAAACCTTTGCTCTTGACCTAGACATATCAGAAGCTTTTGATAGAGTCTGGCACAAATCTTTAGTTTCCAAACTGCTCTCCTTCAGTTTATATCCCTCTTTCTGTGCCTTCATCTCAAATATCCTTCCTGGTCGATCTATAGCTGCAGTTGTAGATGACCACTGTTCTTCTCCTAAAGCTATTAACAGTGGTGCTCCTCAGGGTGCTATCCTGTCACCCACTCTCAATGATTTATTAAATCGCAATTCCTCTCCTATCCACTCTCATGCCGATGATTCCACCCTTCACTTCTCCACCCGTTTCACAATGCGTCCCTCTTAACAGTCACTCCATGATTCGCGTAGGGCGGCTATGGTACACTTGAACTCTGATCTTTCTCTGCTATCTCAAATTGGAGCAGAGAAAAAATATTTGGACGATTGGCTCAGGAAGATACCAGATGAGCCAGGTATGATTAGATACGTCAGAGACTTAGTATAGACCCTGTATAGAAGATTGCTGGAAGTCTCTGTTTTCTGTGTTGGCTGTTTCCTCCTCCATGCTTAATAGTAGGTTTTAGACACTGTTTCATCAATCTTTCACTTTTACCTCTCTTCACGGCCAGAGTGCGATGGGTTCCAAGAATTTCAATTTTGGACTCGTCAGTGGAAAACAACATTTTCCAGTCATCAGTTATAAAATTCTTATATTTATTGGCCAAGTTTATTATTTTGGTTAATCAGGGGCGGACTAACGCAAGGGCCGTGTTGGCCATGGCCCAGGGCCCCGCACTTCAAACGATGAAATGAAAACCTATTAATTTCTTGACAAATAAACGGATAAATAGGGAAGAAAACAGTAGAGAAAACTTTCTCAAAAGTATCATCTCTCTCTCTCTCTCTCTCTCTCTCTCTCTCTCTCTCTCTCTCTCTCTCTCCTCTCTCTCTCTCTCTCATCTCCTCTCTCTCTCTCCTCTCATTTTCCCTGGCCCGTTGCCATTGGTACCTCCTCGGTATGGGCCGCAAGGCCTTTTGAGGTACTTCTTTTCCTTGTAACTCTCTCTCTCTCTCTCTATATATATATATATATGATATATATATAATATATATATATATATATATATATATATCTATATATATATTAACGGGTGTGCCATAAAAAAGGGTACATTTTAAAATGCTATAAAATCAACATTTGTCATTTAATCACAATAAAACATGTGGTTTATCTATATGCAAACAAGTTTTCAGACTAAAATATCAAATAATTCAAATTCTATCAACATTTAACGAAAGAGTATGATTTTTCTATTTAACATGCAAAAATTATTAAACTTTTTTAATATTTTTCTATAAAAATAATTTTTAACGTCAAATTTACCTGAAATTATTAAAAAATTTGTTCGAAATGCTTTCCTTTCATTTCAATAACTTTTTTTATTCTTGGTCGGAATTCATCTATGGCTCGATTTACTTGTTCCTGTGGAAGCTCTTCCCATTTTTTAATGATGATCTCGCGTAAATGAGCGACATCTTTTATCTTAGTCCTGTAGACTCGCTCTGCTAAGTTCTCCCATATTCCGGCCAAGAATAAAAAAAGTTATTGAAATGGAAGGAAAGCATTTCGAACATTTTTTAATAATTTCAGGTAAATTTTACGTTAAAAATTATTTTTATAAAAAAATATTAAAAAGGTTTAATAATTTTTGCATGTTAAGTAGAAAAATCATACTCTTTCGTTAAATGTTGATAGAATTTGAATTATTTGATATTTTAGTCTGAAAACTTGTTTGCGTATAGATAAATACATATGTTTTATTGTGTAGAAGTTTTATTAAAATTAAATGACAAATGTTGATTTTAGAGCCTTTTTAAAATGTACCCTTTTTTTATGGCACACCCATTATATATAGTGGGTCCAAAAGTCTGAATCCAGACAGAAATCTTTTATTTTTTTTTTATATTAATATAAGGAAATAATAAAAAATATATATAATATAGCTCAAGCCAATATTTAGCATGTGCATACAAAACATAATGAAAGGAAAACTGTAACAAATGACAGAACGGTTCGCTAAACTTAGTGGTTTGGGTGGCCACCTTTAGTCTTTAGAACTGCTGCAACTCTTTTGGAGCATTGACTCTACTAATGTATGTAGAATACCACTATCTCATTTGTTCCAGCATTCTTGCGCAGTATTCCAGAGATTTTCTGCTCTTGCTGGATTGATTTTGGCAGTCTCCGTTTTTAACACGTTCCTACAAGTGCTTGATGGACTCAAGTCTGGTGAAGGGGGAAGAAAGTCAATTATTTTCAGGATGCCGCTTTCTTCCTTGGACTGTAAGTAGCGTTTACAGATGTTCGAGGTGTGCTTAGGATCATTCTGCTGCTAGAAAATTAATCTATTACCACAAAACCTCAATTCAGAAAGGATGGCGTGTCATTGTAGAATGGACTACTTGGTATGTCTCCTTCGTGACGGTATAATTGATTCTATGGAAATCCCCAACTTCATTGCAAGCGAAGCAGCCCCAACATTTACTCAAAATAAAAACTTCTAAATTTAGAACTTGTAACTTCTCTTTCATGGTGCATTCTGGGGGAAGTTTTTCTTTCTTCTGGGTATTTTGTCAGATGATACAATAACTTCTTTTAATGATACATAACTTTTTATATAGAAGAAATGGTCTTCAAAACTTCTTATTTGAGTGATTTGAGACAATAGAAGATAATAATATTTCTCTGTACAGAATGTCTCAGAAGTGTGGACTCTGGACTCATAGGCCATTAGGGTTATTTATTAATAATTTAATTTATTAATTTTATTCAGAGAAGCGTACGTGCAACAATTGATATGGGTATGCAAGGTAATGGTATGCAGCAACTTGAACAATTGTTAAAATAAAAGTAAAAAGTTAATTTTGCCTATGAATCCAGGTTTCTGCGACACCCTGTATAGAAGATTGCTGGAAGTCTCTGTTTTCTGTGTTGACTGTTTCCTCCTCCATGCTTAATAGTAGGTTTTAGACACTGTTTCATCAATCTTTCACTTTTACCTCTCTTCACAGCCAGAGTGCGATGGGTTCCAAGAATTTCAATTTTGGACTCGTCAGTGGAAAACAACATTTTCCAGTCATCAGTTATAAAATTCTTATATTTATTGGCCAAGTTTATTATTTTGGTTAATCAGGGGCGGACTAACGCAAGGGCCGTGTTGGCCATGGCCCAGGGCCCCGCACTTCAAACGATGAAATGAAAAACCTATTCATTTCTTGACAAATAAACGGATAAAATAGGGAAGAAAACAGTTGAGAAAACTTTCTCAAAAAGTATCATCCAAGCGTCATACAAAACGCGATAAAACCTTTGCAAAATGACTCAATTTTCTCCCGTTTGGTAAGAAAACTGAAACAGGCGAACAAACGAACATACGACTAACTTGACGCCATTTGCCGCTTGTCTGGTGAACACGTTTAGTCTTTAGATACGTTTCAGCAGGTATTATGTGGCAGTCTTGTTTCATTAGCGTAGGCAAAATTTTATATTCATATGAGAACTAATTCTGTGAGCATCTTGCTTACTAATTGTGGGACTTTTTTATTTATTTATTTCCCTTAATATTGCGTAGTTAAGGATAAGGAATACGGGGTCGTAATAGTAGGATTATTTTTTTCTAATAACTTGTCAGAGCCTGTGTCTCCTCTTCATACCCTGAATCATAATTAATTATTTGAGACACCAAGACCTAATTGGTAATTTATTATAGTTGCTTATTATAGTGAGGAATTTGTTCATTTTGCGGGATACATGAGAAATGTATCCGAATCGTGCAGACCCTTCAATCGTCTGACACATATCAGAGAATATGGAATAATACAAGCATTCCCAAACACTGATATCGTATTATAAATCTATCTGATTCTTTCAGTCGCCAACACAGAAGGAGAACGATCTTTTTCTGTTTGAAAAGAATAAAAAATCAGATGAGATCAACAGTGACGCAGAGATTAGGTGATTTGTCACTGCTAACAATAGAAAATGATTTGACAAGCGCAATAGACTTACAGGAAATTGCGGATGATTTTGCTAACGCAAAAACGAGGAAGAAGCCAATGTGAGTTTGTGACTATAGCTGTTGTTGTCTGTTGATGTGTAGTCGGACTTCGCTAATTATCTGGTTATTCCCAGCTGTCTGTACATTCTGTATAGCAGGCAGGTGCGCATAATATTGTTTAAAATCTTTATATATGACTAAATTTGTGTAAAGTTTAAATTCAGTTTTTTGTCCTAATATGACAATTTGTTTATGGATTTTTTCTCACCTTACACTGATATGTTTATTTTGTGTTATGTTTATGTTATGTTATTTATTATTATTGAGTTTTTATAAGACTAACTCCAGTTTTAAATTCGATTTGTGATTTAATTGTGATTATGGTCAGGTCATCGATAATCTTGGTGTCATGGTGCTTCACGGGGAACATTGGCCAAGGACGTAACGATACCTTAATCTACTTACTTTTTCGATTACGTGTGGTGATGGTGAATGAAGCTGATCATAGACAAAACTGTATCGAAAATTCAGTATAGATCGTGAAAAAAACTTAATTCTTTTGCCTTACGGAATGCCTCGATTCGTTTATTGATTCGACTACACGCGTCACATCTTCGAGAACAATTCAATGTTACATTTGATCATCAACAATGCACGGAAGGTGTCAACGCCCAAGCTCGCCGGCCTGTCTCGGTAGAAGTTCCCCACGATGGAGAAAACACATTCAGAAGGAGCCGAAGTCACTGTGATTCCAAGATACTGGCGCACTAAGTCTTTCAAGGGGCAGTTTTTGTAACGACGACAGTATTCCAAAGGGCTGGAATTGTAATTGCCAACGTCATCTTCAAGCATTTTGCAGGGTCGTCTTTGGCACGAAAACAATATAAAACTATCCATGTAATCGAGTTTTCCTCGGGTTTACGGCCATGATTACGATTACATGCTTCGGTGAAAAGCACGATTACAACTACTGGAATAACATGTAATCATTACAACTGCAGTCGATTACAAAGAGTAATCTTTCCAACTCTGTTCATAACTGGCTAATCTTTTTTTTTTTTTACAGATGACTTACTGATGGGATTCATTCATTGGGCATTACATTCAGTTTGACTCTGGTTAGCACCAGTAGATCGGTTATGCAGAGATGAAAACTTTAAAAAATTGATCATCGGATGGAGTCGTAATTCGGGATCTTCCTAAACGACATTTGGTTTTAACCCTTTCAGGACGACTGTTACAAATTGGTAGCGTTTCAAATACACATATTCATAATTTAAACCTACAAAGAAATTCCAAATTCCAAATATTAATCGAACTATAAGACTTCAAGATTCAGCAGATCTGGAAAGCTTTTAGTATAGCACCTCCAGAAACGTTGAGTTTAGCAGCAATTTTCCGTTGGCTGTACCCACCTTTCACTAAAAGAACTATTTGTGCCTGTACAGCTTCACTAAGTTCACACAACAATGTTACAGCATAAAAAGTTTGGGTTTGTTTTTAAGTTTATTTCTCGACTGATTTTATGATTCTGTAGATAAAAAAAAATATTATTTTAATATAGTATGTCATAAATATTTAACATTTTCGAGGCTTTTAGCAATCACAAATATGACAACTAATATATATATATTAACAGTAAACTAGTAAGTATCCACTAGAATACTAACTAGTTTACTGACTTGGAAATAATTTATATTTACGATGGTTCAGAATTTTTTACTGCGAGTTTCATTACCATAACAGCTGCCGCCATTTCAGTATCAACATATTTCTGCCTAGATTCAGACTTTATATATAATATATATATATATATATATATATATATATATATATATATATCAGCGTAATTACTTTTCTATATAAAATTATGCTAAAATATTAATTGTATAATGAGTATATGAAAATGAATCCATAAAAAGCAAGTTAATGATTTGAAATTCATGGTTTTAACTTTTAATATAATAAAAATTAAAAGTTGAAAGTCTGAACAAGTTTGAACGTGTGCCAACAAACTATCGTAATTTGGAAGGTTGTATCCGAAACTTTGCAAATAAATTTTTAATGGAAAAATTAACAAAATATAAGACTTTCAAAACCTTTCGTCTATTAAATGTACTTCAGATTAACAAATGTAGTTTTAATAATAGTATAAAATAGTTGCCTATTAATGTATACGATATTTTTCAAAAGCCGAAAACAAACAACTTTAAGTCAGAGTCAAAGTTCAGGATTCGAACGCGATATGTTGATTCGAAATCGCGAATGTGACCTTATGATATTACCGTCTTTTGGTGCTTCATTTGACGATTAGAAAGCATGTATTCGAATCTTTTAAACTGGTTCATTAAATTTTGGCCCATTTTCGGTTTTCGCGGGCTTATTTTTTAATTTCTTTAAACTGCGGTGGTTTTTTTTCTTTTTTTTTTTAAAGTTTTGGGGAAACTGTTTGCTTCCGTGCACGCGATTTTTCAGCGTGAAAGGCGTTTTTAAAGCCCGAATTTTGTATTTGTAAAAAAATTTTTTATTTTAACCTGATTCTTTCACCACTTTCCCTCCCACCCCGTCTTTGCGTGTGCTACCAATTTTTGAAAGTTTCTTTTTTGCGTGCGTCCATCATTTTAACTTTCTCGTGCGTAGGTCAACTCGCAATTTTCTAACGCTAAAAAATTAAACTTAATATAAAGAATAACCCGGGCGTGAAATCTTTTCAAAATGGAGATTTGAGAAGAGTTACTTTAAAATAATTTTGTTGCAAAAAATATTATATTTTACTATTTTACTATTACTATTTAAAAAATAGCATTACGAAAAGTTAAAATAGTTACTATAAGATTACGGTTATAATTTACAGTTTGTGAAAAAAATTCGCCTAGAAATATAAAATTATATAAAAAAGCAATTACTAAATCAATAATGACTGACTGGGTTTGGTTTTTATGCTTTTCAGAAAATTTGTTTCTAGGCGAACTTTTTTCTGGAACTGTAAATTCTATAAAATTATAAAATTAACATTAACAGAATAAACGAAAACTGAACTGGAAAAATAATGCACGAATTCTGAAACGGGAAAAATTCTAGACAAAGGTTCGTTAAGTGCGAGTGAAAATACCAAATTTTTAATGACAAAAATAAGAATTTTGTACGTATGTACGTATGTATGTATGTGTGTATGTATGTATGTATGTATGTATGTATGTATAAGCCTCCTAAAACGTTTATCACTTCAAGTTTTTACTGTTGAAAAACGGTAATAAAAATTTAATTGTAAAACTAAAATAAATTTAAAATTTACTCCTAATTTACAGTTTTTTTACCTTCTTACTTTTTCTTACACACACACACACACACACACACACACACACATTAAAAATTCCCATTTCCCAAATGAGTTGGGGTGAGAGGGAGGACATGTTTGGATATAAAATATAGAAGGTGATAAAGAAGAGAAAGAGGGGAACAGTGAAGCGTACACACCTCCATTCACACCCACATCCTGAGAAATATCGTTGGTGGAAACATCTAAATATATGGTTAACTAATTAAACACTGTACCAAAATATTAATCGAACTACATTTTGGTTAATCTAACTGTTCTGTGGTTGCACTATTTAAATTTTTATCAAAATAATAAGTGTGGTGAGTGCAACTACAGTAAAGTTGGATTAACTATTTCGTATAGTGTCCAAATACTTAGTTATTTTCACTATAGATTTTTCTCCCTGAACATACGCGGTAAAGAACAAAATCCAGGCAATTATTATAGACTATAATCCATAATTACATCGATTTTGTTCTTTTACGTACAGCTCCGCGTTTTGTTTGAAATCTTGTTCAGTGACCCAGGGCCACAGTGCCTTCAAAGCAGTGCCTCGAACACGAAAGACAAGAGTGCCACTGCCAATCAGTTTCAGAGAAGAAAGCGTGAGAGAAGGTCAGACTTTTGGGAGTTCCTCTATTCTTGTAACTGATTTTGGTGCAATTCGAGTTACATTGAAAAACAATTGCAATAAAATTAAATTATCACTTTAATTCTTATTTCTTTGTATGTATATATATATATAATATATATATATTATATATATATTGTTTGGCATTGTTTTTTATACGCTTTTACAAAAGAAAAATAAATAAAATTATTATTATTATTTTAAAATGTTAAAAAATCTTTATTATGCAGAGATAAAGAATAAATTAGAAACCATTTTCAATGTATGTTACAAAGTGACTCTTATATGATGGCGCGATACTGTATGTAAAACATAAAATTTAACACAATTTCAACTTTATCTTGGGAGAAAAAAAATTAAAATATTTCAGTCTGTGGCACATATTAAAATATAAAATTTAAAACTACTGAGAAATAGATATGACACATACATAGCGAGACTTTATTATATTAAGGAACATTATTTAAAAAAAAAAGAAGCGGAACTATATTAAATTTGTGCTACACTGCGGATAAACCGATACTAACACTCCCTCCTGTATCAGACTTTTCTCTTTATGGACAGCGAATGTTTCATTAATACAACGGATTTCGTTCACGTTTCGAAAAAGTAACAAGGTAAGAAAACTGTAAATTAAGAGTAAATTTTACTTTTTTTTTACTTTTACAGTTAAATTTTTATTACCGTTTTTCAACAGTAAAAACTTGAAGTGATAAACGTTTTAGGAGGCTTATAAAAACACACACACACACACACACATACATATATATATAATCAACGTTTAAGACATACGTGTTAGATTAAGTTTAAAATTGAGGAAAAGCTTCACCATTTTATACAAAACACTGCTCCGCTCATATACTGTACCTATTCAGCGGCTCGCAGCATCATTATCAAGTATACATAGAGTCAATATACAAACGAGACTTCCGTACGTGGGTCATCATCACCAGCGGCGACAATATTCTGCGTTATCATGATCAATGTGTGTCAAGTTCATAATTATTTACGTGTCTGTCTGTATGAGAGTTAGCCTGAAAGTTTCCAGACAATTAACGACGGCAGATTTTCTACAAAGAATGTCTGGAAATGTTCAGACACACCCATATATATATATATAATATATAGTTTTGTAGATTTAACCATTGAATCTAACATATAAGCTTTTCATTTACTGATTTTCCCTTCTCTCTCTCTCTCTCTCTCTCTCTCTCTCTCTCTCTCTCTCTCTCTCTCTCTCTCTCATATCTCATGAGTAAAGAAAATGTTCTCTCTCTGCCTCCCATTTGCATAAGTCTGCCGATGATAGGCCATTGTGAGGCTGAAAAATGCCCCGTTTCGGTACAGATGAATTTTCTTGTATATAAATAAATTGTGCTCCTCACATGATCCGAAGAGCTCGCTTCAATATAATACTCTTGAAAGGGACGAGAGAGAGAGAGAGAAGAGAGAGAGTTTCGGGAGGTTCCTGTTATTAAATCGATTCATTTTTTTAACTATTCTAGCAGTAGTAAAAAACTGGATAGAAAAGCATAAGGCTCTCTCCCCATCCTCCGCTCCCTCCCAGCCAGAGGCTAGTACGGAAAAAGGTTGACGAAAATACCTTGACCTTGGAAAAGTAGCCAAGGGAATTTTACAGGAAAGAGGAGAATATATAAGCTAGCTCTACAATTACGCTATGCACAATGCACATGTCGTAGAACCAGTTTGATGGTACTTATTGCGCGTGGGTTCAATTATTCAGGATGACCAGGAAATGCAAGAATGGTCTTTTAATTTTATGCGCAATATTATGCGGCTGGCTTACAGCCCTTTGATTCAATCTTGCAACATGTAACTTTATTTTACCCTCAGCTAACGAGAGAGGTTTATTGCAAGGTAGTATAGAAACAGCATAATTCTTCTTATAAATTTATTTCATAAGGTTAAAATTTCACACACAATTGTCCATGATCCGAACAATTTACAAATGTACACATACAAATTTTAGTTCAACTAATACCTTTAAATTCCGGACAATTTTATCAAATTACCCCGATTAAGTCTCAAATGGGTTATACAGAGGGATTCTTTGATGATGACTCGCTACGTAACTAAAAATACTTAATGCAAAAATTTACTTACAGAAAAAATACAAAAATTCGCTTCCAACGGCTCCGAGCGAGTACCGTACGTAGGTTGTCGAAACATGATAACAGCAGCAACAAAAACAAAAAATAAAAAATAAAGAACTTTAGCAAAGTTTATGCGCGCTTCACAGATTCTTTGGGACCCAAAATCATACAAAAACGAATCCATCACTTGTAATCCAGAATTTTTCCAGACCTTTACAGGGATGCAGGCACCATGAATTTACAACGTAGTCTTGAACTCTGAATTATGAACAGTGAAACAGTGAAGGCAAAATTATTCGAATAACAGAGTCACACTGAAGTAGGCTTATGGAATCAAATAGTGCCATTAATTTCAGAGCTGAAATTAAGCCACTTTAACTCTAGAAGTCAGAACTACAACTGTATTGACCTGATGGTCATTAGGTATTTATTTTTTTTCTTACAAGTAGGCCTAGGTTCGAGGCATAGAAGACCCAAAGAAAATTCAGAATAGCCTTATTCCCAAACGAAAACTCTAAAAGGTTCAAATCCGAAACAAGAAAAAAACAATCCGAAACAAGAAAAAAACAATCCAAAACAAAATCTGCGTCTTCTTCATTTCTCTGGACCAGAGAGGCAAACATTTTACAGCTATACGCTAACATTACCGTATTCCAGACATTTGAACCACAGAATTCTTAGGTCTAAAATTTTAACTCTAAATCTTATATTCACAACAAATTATGTATTTTCGCGGAAAGCATCTATGTTCGAGATAAAGGAACCGTTTTCTCGTGTACGAGTTAATCCGAACAGTCAGTCGGTCGTGTTTCCTTTGGCTCTTTCTACCCAACTCCTTTTCAATGGCAGTAATTTTCACGCGAAATTAAAACTGTTTTAAAAAATCACTTATTACTATCTTGGTTTCATATCTGGATCTTACTATATACACACACACACACTTTTTTATTTATCTTTTGCTACGTAATTTGCATACAACAATTTGTTGTCACGACACACACACATAAATCGTATACTAGATAGCCTCGTGTACAAACTAAATAATAATATATTTGTGCTGATCATATATCAACTACTTGGTATCGTCACAAAAAACTTGACCATATGGTTTTGATTTTAAGCAAAACATTTACAGCTCTATTTACCGAAGTATCGGACCAACAAGGACCCCATGACTAACTCCAGGCTATCCCCAAAAGGATTAAGAGAGGGGTAAAGGTTAAACTCTCCATGTCTACACCCATGTACTCGCAAAGTCATCACGGCAGTAAGGTGACGAAATGCTTCTACAGGAAATGGTTGAAACAGGAATTGAGACCGGAAGTCAGATTTCTCACACCATGCCCTCACCCGTCACGTCCATCCAGCTACCCAAGAGAAAGACGAGAAAAAAAGAAATCGTGACAACAGAAACGTAACTCTACCTCACCTAATCTATGCCATGCATTTTTTAAAGTTTTTTTGTTCGTTATGAAATTATGTATTTCTACAAAATACTTATCTACTCTATTCTTAGACTTATTAACAGGGTAGGCAAGTGTGTGGGCGAGTTTTCTGAAATTGGATGTCTGTAATGTGTGTGTGCCTGCCATTTCTTTGAATGTTGCCGAATTTCAACTTGGGTCTCCCGCCGTGATATATTGAGTCGTTCGTACTTCGCAGTGTTGTACCAGTCGAGAATAGAGAAAATCTCTTTCCGGAGAAGAATATCAGTGGGAGGTCCTTGTATCTATCCTACTTTCCCTTATGGAGAATGAAATTGTTTCACTGTTGCTCCGGCGAATTCAAGAGTCTCCCTCTCCAACTTAAGGTGTTTATGAGGCAAGTAATCAAAAGGCGAGTTGCTCGATGGTTAATCAGAGAGAGAGAGAGAGAGAGAGAGAGAGAGAGCCTTCCTTAGCTATCTATCGATCTGCAGGAAAGAAGTACCTCTCAACCTCAATGGAATTATCGATATTTCTTACGTGAGAAAGTAATCGCATATGCCTAAACTCGAGGTCTACTTTTATCATAAATCGATTAAAATAATCAAATAGGTTTTAATGTGGCAGATCTTTCATAGAAATGCCTTGTAATGCAATTCTTTAGGGTGATATCATTCTTGCTACATACAATAAAAGTGGAATGAGGTATTATTGTCTCTACTGTAAATAATAATAATAATAATAATAATAATAATAATTTTCAGTAACATTTTCTAACTTCCTGACTATATTCCTGTCGATCCCCAAAATTTATTTGGTACCTATTCTAGAATCAACTTTGGAGTGGTCTCTTGAATATATATATATATATATATATATATATATATATATATATATATATATCTTGGTTACCTTGATTTTGCTTCCGCCCGAATTGTTCATTCTGACGAAGGCCAAGCTTTAATCTACAATTTAACGTGGAATCCGAGCCACGCCCTACCAGTGGTGGTACCACGGGTGGTCAGAAATTACAAAGTCCTCACCTAGACTCCATCTCACGACCTCCCGATCAGCAGCCCAGCGTCTTATCCACTAGGCTGCCCAGGGTGTGTGTGTATATATATATATTAAGGGGTCTTTTCCATTCTATGGGCACCAACAAGGTGAGGTTAGGTTAGGTCAAGTGAGGTTAGGATAGGTTAGGCTATGTTAAGCTAAGTTAGGTTAAGTTAGGTTAGGTTAGGGTTAGGTTAGGTATGACCAATAATAATGATAATGTAAATGTAATAAATCGTCAAATTTTTGAAGAAACGCTAAATATTTTTTGTTTTTAGTTATGTTCATGGCTGTTAAATTAAATAAATTAAATTTCTCCTATTCAAAATGTTCTGATTAATTATATTATTAATAAAAAGTTAAAATAAGTTTAAAAAAATATTAATATCTCTCATTTCAATGGTGCCCATAGAACGGAAAAGGTCCATATTAAGTTTCGCGCAGACCTCTGTTTTTGACAAAGTCGAAATGTGTTACAAAGACCGTGATTAGCCTAAATTGGTCATATGGGAACCAACTAACCAATCTAGAACGACCACCTAACCTCGTGTAATCTGGTCTCCGTAAAACGTAATATACTATATATATAATTATATATGTGTGTGTGTGTGTGTGTGTAATTATATATATATATATGGGATGAATTTCACAATAAAACACGTGAAATGAATGAATGCTGCAAACCCACAAGGAAAAAGAAAAACGATTCCAAGGCCTTTCGTGTATTCAAAGCTACACCTCGTCCCTGACGAGGTGTAGCTTTGAATACACGAAAGGTCTTGGAATCGTTTTCTTTTTCCTTGTGGGTTTGCAGCATATATATATATATATATATATGTGTGTGTGTGTGTGTGTGTGTGTATGTGTGTGTGTGTGTAAATATATATATATATATAATAGTGGAGCTAGTTTTAGCCGTTTAAGGTGATAATGATTTAATTGTATGCAACGATTGATTTAGGCAATGACTGATTGCTTATAATGATAGGCTGGGTTAATAATTTATGATGTAATACAGTATCACCGATTGGAATGAATGGCTATTTGATTAGGTCCACCATACTATTGGAAGTGACCGAAATGGCAGCGAGGTCACCAGCTTTGGTTTACGGCCAAAGCAAATTAATATTAAGGTTATGAAAGACACCTTACTTTTGTAGTTTATTATGAAAATAAATCCGTTATTTTATTCACTGTGATATAACAAAGAATTGACAGTAATTAATTGGTAGTTTTACGTTATGCTTATGGCATAGGCTTAGCTAATAAGATGAAATGTTAATAGCTTAATTGACACGTAATAAATAATGTAATACTCATCGATGGTATGTAAATGGCATGCAACATAGAACATTGAATAAGCCTAGTTAATGATATAAAGAATGCACGTGCGTTTGGTACATTGAATGGAAAACTTGACACTGATTAAGTAGGCTAAATGATTGCATGGATGCACATAGAATAATTGATGTGGCCTAATAATAATGGATTGAAATGCTTGCACAGTATCATTTATATAAAGGACATTATGTGATGTTAAGTGATTACGCCAAGAGAACATTTATTTAAACACACATTTATATGACTTGAACATAATGACGGATGGTACGCGGAATAAACGGTATTGAATTGACACTTGAATTGGATGATAGGCCTACTGCGTTATTAACGGGAGTCAATGGACGCGTGATTACACACTTTGGGAGTATAGCCTACCGTTCGGCGGTAGGCTAATGGAGGTTTCAAAAGTACTTACGAATATGATGTACTTAGCTTAGGGCGATGTAAAAACTTGAAGACGGGCTGAAGACAGAACCATTACGCAGATTCGAGCTGTCGTTGTCCATTAAGCCTCTTGAGATGATGGATGTAGGCTTCGTGGAGGCCTGAGGTGATGTTACTTCTCGAGGTGCAGGCTGTCGGCCTGGGATGCTGAATATATCTCGAGGAATGTAGAGAAACTTGAAGGCCGACCTGGCAAACCGCAGGCCCGAAGTGGTTCTGGTTGGGCCTCGTTGGATTGCTTCTGCAGGTGGTCTGTAGATCTTACGTGGACAAATTGTAGGCCCTGAAGAAAGTAGCGTCCGCGGCCCCTCGGCCAGGGGGCCGGAAAGCGGTTGGTGGACGCGCTGCTCACGTGATGACGTGCGTCCGAGTGTGAGTGAGAGTGAGTGAGAGTGAGTCAACGATCAACGATCTGAAAAGTTTGGAAAGTAGGAGAAAAGGTGTGGTTTTGATACACCTTTAGTAGTGGTAGAAATAAGTTCGAAAATGAAATAAAGTAGTAGTTTAAAGATTCCAGGTTGTCTGGAGCTCTCTGTCTTCAGTACTTATTATTCTAGATTAGTGTGCCGGTGGGCACTGTGATTTTACGTCAATTTTAAACATATTTTGGTCTTGGTGGTATTTGAGTTTGTTTTTTACTGCTTTTGAATTGTATATTTATAGTTCTTTGCATTTCGTCATCAAACTGTATTTTTTCTAATAGCTGTGGAGGGATTTCCTCTTCTATCTTGTCCCATATTTTGACTGCCCGATTATGTAGGACAACATTAATCGGGTCTAAATCTGCTTGCGCGTGAAGATGCCTTTGTTTCTGCCGATCAGTTCTGAATTTATCTGTTATGTAGAGGGCCCCTTTGTTTTGTACCCTTTGCATTTTACGTATCTGATTGTTATTTGCCACATGTAGTGGGACGGTTGGGTACAAAAGTACTGATCGGACTAATGCGAGGTAGAGCTTTCTTTTGTTAGCTTTGTTGAGGCCTCTAAATCTGTATAATTTGCTCATGCTGGCATTTGCGCTGTTAACTCTCTCAGTGTAGTGTTTGACGTAGCTCGTTCTCGTTATTTTTAGGCCTAACATTTTGCCTTCTGCGGAGTACTCATACAGTTCTCCGTCTACTTCGAGATCCCCCGTTTTTTTTCTCCCTATTGGGACGACCGTAAATTTAGCCCTATTCGTTCTTATCTTCCATCTTTTTTCGAATTCGTTTATGTTCCTGATCTCTCTCGCTGTGTTTTGTGCGATCATTTGGGGGGACTTTGAGACGCAAGGGACTATCTGTGTTATATCATCTGCATACACTATATTTATTGTGTCATTTCCTACCGGTTCTGGCAGGTCAGACGTGTATAGTGCATACAGTATAGGGCTCAGACAGCCGCCTTGCGGGACACCTGCCTTTAGGGCAAATTGTTGACCTTGGTACCCTCCGATGTTTATAACGGCTTTTCGGTCCATGAGGTAGTCACAAAGAATACGTTCGAGTATGGGGTTAATATTCAATCGCAGAATCTTGCATTGCAGCCCCGTTATCCATACTTTGTCGAATGCTTTCTGTACGTCTCGGAGAACTATATCTATCGATTGGCCTTTTGCTTTAGCCGTAGCTATTTTCTCACACATCAGTGTTATAGCCGTTTCCGTGCTTCTCTTTTTTCGGAATCCGTGTTGGTGATGGTTCATCAATTGATTGTCCGTTAAATATACCATTAATCTGCTGGTGATGATCCTTTCAAACAATTTTCCCATAAATTCTAAGAGGGAGATTGGTCTGTAATTAGCTACTTGTGTCGGGCTCTTCCCCGGCTTGGGAATAAATATCATTTTCGCTATTTTGAAGGCGTCTGGGTAGTATCCCACATTTAAAGCAGCGTTGAGAGCCTTTAATAGTACATTGAGGAACCCATCTGGAGCATTCTTGAGGTTGGCCTTCGTAAGTCCGCTTAGCCCTGGGGCTTTCTGTTTGAATTTGTCTATGTTATATTTCAGTTCTTCGAGCGTGATTCGACTGCCGTATCCATCCATGGTAAATCGGGTGTCATTTACGTAATGGTGGGGGGACAGTCTATCGACTTTGGGAGCAAGTTCTTCCAGGATGTCGTTTTCGTGGACTTCGTCATATTCCATATTCTCTTCTTCTGTTATTGAAAAAATGCCTTCCCAGTGCTGTCTAAAGAGAGCTTCCTTTTCTCGTGGGTCAAAAATATGCTCATTGTTGTTGTTTTTGATGAAGCTTACTGTCTTCGCTTCCTGTCCTTTGAGTCTGTTAACCATATCCCAGAAAGCCTTGGGGTCCCGTTCCACATCGAGCCTACTGATTATTGCGTTCCAGAGGGCCTTTTGCATTTCACTTAATTCACAATAGATTTCTGCCTGCAGCCTTTTCATACGGTTATATAAGTATCTGTTGGGGCCATTAGTTCTTATTTGCTGATAGATTGTCTTAAATTGCTGCTGTTTAATGGCGACCTGCCTATTTTGAGGAGGGTGAGGCAGCGTTTTATGACTATTTTTTGGGACACAGGCTGTATCCGCTTCTTCTATAGTTCTCGTAATATTTTGTAATTCTGCATCTATCTCTTCGAGTGTAGCGTCGGTTAGGTCGCTACCTTGATATGCGCCCAGCATCTGCTTATATTGCTCCCAGTTAGCCCTCTTATATGTTTTCCTTAGTGCGACTGGGATTTGTATTGGATTTGCAGAAAGGAGCATTATGACGGGAAGGTGATCACTCGGCGTAAGTGGACCTTGTTTAATGTGATAGTTAAATGGCTGGTTGTTGTTCATTAATACTATATCCGGCCGGGTGGCGGATCTATATGTAATGAAAGTTGGGAATTCGGGTCCGACTCTCTTGACGATATTCCTTTCTAAAAGCGTTTTCAAATTATTGCCAATTCTGTTAAAGGTCGTATATCCGGCGGCTGCACAGCGGGCATTTAAGTCGCCCATGAGAATGACTGGGATGTTTCTGTTAAATAGGTTAATGAAGTTATGCAGTGGCAGGTAGTTTTCTTCTAGGCGGTTGGTAGCCTACTGCTATTCCTATTTCTCCCATTTCTGTGCTTATAGTGACGAAGAGGTAGGCTTCGTCCAGGGCTCTCCTTCTTTGTATTGGATTCCTTTTTTGATTGCTATAGCTACTCCGTCATACTGTTCATTGGAGTCATTTTTTTGGATAATATTGTAATTAAGTATTTTTATTTTCTTGTTATCTTTCATTCCGTGTTCTGAGATGAGGATGATGTCGGGATCCTCGTCCTTGTAGAGGTTACACATCTGGTGCCGCTTAATTTCCCATTGTCCTACATTGTGAGCTATTATTTTTATTTTATTATTAGGAACCATTAATTACGGGTTTTCTGATGTTTGTCTTTTCTTTTCACTCGGTTCGATTATCTCCCGGACCTTAGTCTTGGGTCTCGCTCCGCTCCACATCTTTTCTTATTGTAATTCTCTTGTGTTAATACTACACAGTTTTCTTCTGTTATTTTAATAAGGCCTTGCTTGAGGGCCTCTTCTACGATTGTCTCTTTCGCCGTAGCTTTGTAGTCCCATTTGTATCTGTGGCACGCTATTCCTTCAACTATGTGTGTGGTGCTTATCGATCGGGGGAAGCCTTGCTTTTCGGACGCGTAAATCTGGAGATTAAATTCCTCGGCTTCGTGCCGGTATAGGTCCTGAGGGTCTTTTTCTCCTCTGTTGGTAGGCTTGCGCTTCGTAGGGTCCTTGCTAGTTTGTCGGGACTGTGAACTTGTTGCGGGTGATTGTGCGCCCTCATTAGTTGCATTTGTGGGGTCTTCATGGGGACCGTCTGCCGTACAGGATTGTTTAACTTTTGTGCCTTCTTCGGCGGCCTCTGGAGTTGTAATTGTTGATTGGACGATGTTAGTTCGTTCAGGGGTTTCTGCAGCTACTTCTGGTACGAAGTACTCTTGGGCTAGGTTCAATGATTTTGTTAGTAAATTGGACGGAGGGCATTCCGGGAATTTCAGTTCCCTGAATCCATTTAGCTTCAATATAGCGTTTAGCTCAGTGGCATAGCTACCTGGCTTCGCTATGTTCATTACATGCGCGTGAATTACGCAAGTTAATATTTCTATAGGGGCGCCCTCAATCTCTGGGGCGGCAATTTTATTTGCAGTCGTTGCAGCCAACCCATTTTGGGCAACTTCTGCGTACCCTCGCGTC
The DNA here is from genome assembly GCA_023014485.1 of Bathynomus jamesi. NCBI lineage: Eukaryota > Metazoa > Arthropoda > Malacostraca > Isopoda > Cirolanidae > Bathynomus > Bathynomus jamesi. The sequence continues at coordinate 658,203 of JAJOZX010001954.1, read as the reverse complement.
TTTCGGGTTGTTTCTTTTTCTCTCTTCTTTTTTATTAAGTCTTTTTTTATGGGACATTTCATTGCCAAAGTCCTATGAGGTCCGTTGCAGTTTAGGCATTTTTTTCTGGGCTTTTACAGGTCCTCCAGCTGTGGTCCGTTCCACTGCATTCGGAGCATATAACTTGTTCTTTATTTGGGCAGTCCTTTGAGAGATGGTCTTCGAGTTTATAACACTTATAGCACATTTGAATATTTGTGTGCTTGTCTTGTTCAATTTGGGCTGGTGCTATTCTTACATTAAAGGCCAGTAGGCCTTCTTCTGTTGCTTTTTTAGCCATTGCTGTATCGGTGAATACCACCTTCATGAGGTGAGTGCTTCTCCCGAATTTAATTACTGCTTGTACTTTAGCCCACCGTTGGCATCTCTCAATTTCTTTCTTAGTATCTTCGTCGGATTGTCCTCCGATCCACTCATCTATTTGTTTGCAAATGACCGATCTCGTGGCCAATACCTCTGGAGGAATTTGAGGCTCTAGGCCTATTTCTTTGAGGGACTCCACTGCGGCAGAGCCCGTCAGGGAGATGACGTCCCTTTCTTCGTGGCATAAGCCGATGTATCCCGAGTTCACCGCTATAAGCTTAGTGAGGGCCACACCCAATTGGCCATAAATTTTTTTAAAAACTTCTCCTCTTGCTGGGGTCTCCTTACCCCGTATTACTCGTAGTGGTATACGAGTGGGCATGTTTTAATGGTTAGCTTATTAACCAACTTCCTCCCTCGCCCCATAAGCCATGAAGTGTAGTGCGTTATCTAAATTTTTTTTTATATATATATATATATATATATATATATATATTTTTTTATTTTTTATTTTTTTATTTTTTTATTTTTTTATTTTTTTTTTCCTATTCTCATCCGCAGCAATGCACTGATGAAGCGAGGTTCGCCCCCTGGGGGGTTCAACGATTATCTCGCCTGGCAGAAGAGCAGGCTCCTGCATCTTTCTCCGGCATGAACTGTGTCTCAGCGGCCCTCTTCAAAAGATGCTGCATTGCCCGTACAATGAGAGGACCCTACCTTTCTGGCAGTGGGACGAACCACAAACCTCCCAGGGTCAGTAGGCCCCTCAGCGGTACAATTATGCTAGGCATAGTTGCCCTCCTTTGGGTGTCCAGTCCAGTGGGGTTTCCACCGTTAAGCGCACTTCTTCATAGCGGGGCGAGGCAGGAAAGTGAGGAGTTTACCTCCTCATCAGCGTAATATTATCTCTTCTAAGTCCCTTTTTTCCTACAAGGGTTGCCTCTTAGTATACTTTATTGTTCCAATGACTCGCTTGTCTTATCGCTCAGGGAATGCGCCCCCAAATCCAAGCCGCGCTTACCACCTTTGAAAACTGAAAATGTTCAACGTGACAAAATTCTGGCCGTGGATGACTTTCCTCCTCGTTTGCCACCCTTGCCGGTGAGAGAGTTTTTGAGAAAACTCTCAGGAAGTTTCCCTCCTTAATTACCGCTGGGGCTGAGTCGAGATCCTCTGAGAGTCTTTTCCCGATTTGTTGTCTCCTTTGCCAAAAGGCAAGCGATGAGTCAACTTTCTTCAGCGAGGTAGAATGTCTTCACACGACGAATCCTCAAACAACAATCCATTTGATTTTTCTTCGAGAAGAGAGTGAGTATAAAATGGAAGCTCCTTTTATACCGTAGGCCTGTGACGTAGACTTCATTCTTAAGACGCTTGGTCCGCGTGTCCTTTAGTTTACAAAGGCTTCATTCGCGCCTTTCTTGGGAAGACACAGACTTTCCATTGTTTGTTAGCCCACGTGTGTTCCAAACTGTTTTATGGTAGCGTGGAAAGAAAGTATGTCTGTCGATTTGTTGGTCTATTTCTTGTCGATACGCTACATATATATATATATATATATATATATATATATATATATATATATATATATATATATATAATGCTATACGTTATCCTTCTCCTACAATACATACCCTCTTCCATGCCAACACTCATGTGTACAAATAATAACTGTATCATTGTATTTTCCTTATAAAAGTGATAATAAGGGACGTGGCTTAATGTTTACATTCAGGAAATGAGCCTCGATGATTTGTGTCGGAGACAACATAAGCTCTTTTATTCAAATATATCTTTTTACTTCAAAGCCGTAAATAATAATAATAATGTTATCTACTTTAACGTACAACTTCCATATTTTTAAGTTGTTTATATTTTAGGTTCGAAATCTCGACAACAATGCGTCGTTGTCACACTATGAAAGGACTGAACATAAAAGGGTGTAATGGTCGGTTGTGTTGTATGCGGTTGTATGTATAGAGGTGTTCACGCGCAAATGCTAAAAGCTTTGGTTGTTTGGAAGCACAAATGTAAATGGAGACTAGAAATTAAATGTCATAAAGCCAAGTTGTAAGAGAACAAGGCGTATATGTAACAAAATATATAGTACAGGACTGCGTAATTCTATTTACGAAAGAGCAGATTCGCTACAGAGGAGTTTTCCCCAAAAGAGCTTTTTCATTAAGCGCTTGGACGCCTTTTAATTTAAATTTCGCAGTTTTCGTACGCCAAGAAAATTCTACACTTAAAAGTAATTACGTATTCGTACACTATAACAAAGAGTTACTCCAATGAACACCTTAATGTTTAATTGATCCCTAAAGACCACCGACATTGCATTTTTAATTGGTCCATTTGATACACACCCACAGAGAAAATAATGTTGTTGTTAAAATTGTTTCAGCATTTTCAGTCAATGAAGTTGATATTATTTATAAGGTTGAAAACATCTGTGGAGAGTCTCCACATAATTTGTATCATGAATATAGAAGAACTAATTCATTTACCAATGCTATTTCTTTTATGCAAGAAGGAGGGGCCAAGGGCGATTGCCCGCAAAAACGCCTCCCCCAAAAGAGGAAGAAGAGAGCCAAAATCAAGGTCCAGGATTTTCGAAATGGCTGGACACTCTGCTTTTGAAAGATTGGAGGTCATAGACAGTACATAGACAGGACAGTTTATACACAAAAGTCCTCCTAATATACGACCAATGTTTTCTTATTAACCCAAGAATACCCATCTGGGTTCTCGGTACCCTTGATTTTTTGATAGTTTGTTATAATTACCAAGTTATTATCATTATTATCATTAATAATAATAATAATAATAATAATAATAATAATAATAATAAATAATAATGTTGAGTAAATGTTTAACTAAAATGAAGATTGGCAATCTAGGGTTAAAAGCGGGATCAAAGCTGTAAACAAGCTTTTGATCTACTGTATACCGCAAAGACATTCATGGTTACAAGAACAGTTTTAGGACCATTTAACTCTTTTTTCTTTTTTTTTTAATCTAATATTGGAACCCACTTCCCTTCCCGTGTCATGTAAATGATTTCAATAAATGCCACAGTTTGATATTCAGTATTCAGACGACACATCAGTCAGTCATCATACCTCATAATAACTTAGCTATTCTTCGACAAGAAATAACAAACAAGGAAAGCAGGTCGTACAATTTGTAACCGGCTGGAGGTCACACACACACACACACACACACACACACACACACATATATATATATATACACGGTGAACCAAAAGTAGGTGGACAGTAGGTTGAATACGGTTTGTGTTATATTATATTATAACTATGGTGTTCATTATAACTATGGTGTTTGTGTTTTATTATATTAAATATTATAACTAAATTTATTTAAATTTTATTTTGTATTATAGTATACAAAAAAATTAAATATGTATTCTCAAAATAAACGTTATCATTTACTGTCCACCTACATTTGGTTCACCCTATATATATATATATATAGGCCAAACGTTTCGGAAATTCTCTATTGCTATTCTCAGTAAAGCATTTTGTTCAAGACTTCAGGATGAAGTGAGGATGGAAATGGAGAATTTCCGAAACATTGACAAATACATTTTTCAAGTTTTTGTCTTTGTTTCCCTCTTCATTATCAAGTTGAGATTCATATATATATATACACAGTGGTGTTACTGTTATTATTATTATTATTATTATACAGAGCTGGGCACTTGCGTTTTTTTGCCCGTTTTTTTGCGGTACTGCGGTACTGCGGTACTACTACCGCACTACCAAACCGGTACCGCATAACGCAGTACCGCAAAGGATCGCTGAAAGTACAGCAGTACCGCTACCGCATTCAAATTTCCCGCGGTACTTTCCGCGGTACCGACCAACACGGTAGTACCGCAGTACCGCAGTACCGCAAAAAAACGGGCAAAAAAACGCAAGTGCCCAGCTCTGCCTGAGGCTGAGGCTGGTGTAGTGCTAAATAAAGAAGTGAGGGAACGCATTTTGAAAGTGTTACTCGGGGGGACAATGGCGAGCGCGGCGAACCCATACAGCTGGGGGTCCGGGGGCACTGTAAGCCCCCCGGGAAATCTTTTGAAATCTGACCAATTTCAGGGATATTTTGAGGTCATATGCACTGGATATTAGGATATATTCCAAGGTTGAAGATGCAGTATTTCCAGTGTCATTAGATATACGACATCCAGTACGATCAATAAAAATAGCTAACAACTGGAATGATTAACTAAAAAAAAAGTTAACAACTGGTACGCCGTGGTGACTGTTTCACCAGATCTTTATAGGCTAGCATTGCCTCAGTCGAAGCTAAAAGAAATGAAACAGTTAATGATTCTTTCTCATATTTCTTCTAGGGGTGGGAATTAAAATTTCATGACGTTAGAGATTTGTAAGTTCGGATTTATTTGAAATAGTGAGGGAACGCCGTTCCGTCTACCAAAAAAAGTAAGGGAATGCCGTTCCCACGCGTTCCCACAGCACCACCTCGGTGGTGTAGTGGTTAGTATCGCCGACTACGAATCCATTGGCCCCAGGATCGAGACCCGGTGACGGCAGGCGGCGCGCAGCAAAACCCAGCTCTTTATCTTTCCAGACAATAAAGAAATTGGTTAGTAGATAAATGGGTACCCTGGGTAGCCTAGCGGTTAAGACGCTGGGCTGTTGGTGGGGCGTGGTTCGGATTCCACGTTAAACTGTAGGTCTAAGGTGGAGTGAAAAGCGTGACCTTCGTCAGAATGAACAATTCGGACGGAAGCAAACCAAAAGGTTACCAAAGGTATATTCAGTAGTCTAGGGAGTGTATTACTGCCTGCCCCCCAACTATTATTGTGCCCTTGCATTAGAGTATATAACGGGCTAATCCGCAAGTGTTTAAATTCATTTAGTAACTACGAAGATACAGGATAGCATTATAAACTGTAAATATTGCTGTAAAGAATAATAAATATATATATATATATGATGAATAAAACCACGAAGGAAAGGAAACACAGAATGGTGCTCAAGCGCTTTCGTCTAATGACATCCTCAGGAAAGCGCTTGAGCACCATTCTGTGTTTCCTTTCCTTCGTGGTTTTATTCATCATAAATATTTTTCACATGTTACTTTCGTGAAATAATTTTCACATATATATATATATATATATATATATATATATATATATATATATATATATATATATATATTATATATATATATATATATTTATTTATGTATTTATTTATTTATTATTTTTTACAGAAGAAAGCAAATTTGAGATTTTTAACCAAAACCCTAAACTCTGATACTATAAATTGGGAAGAAATGAGATCCCATATTGCACAAATAGAGTGGAAAACAGTCTTAGAAAATAAAACAACCGAAGAAATGCTAATAACTTTGAAAGAAAAGACGTTGAAAATCTTAGAAAAATATGTTCCGAAAGCAAAGCCAAAAGGAAAAATGAACTATTTCGAGAAGCAAAAGCGAGCACTATTCCGCAAGAGAAAGAGAGTAGCCACGAAGTTAATTAACCCTTTAACGCCAAACGTTTTTATGGGGTTAAGTCTAAATGCCTGTATTTGAAACGGTACGTATTAGACCCAGTCGGCGTTAGAGGGTTAAATGCACAGACAACAACACCAGAAACGTGATACAAGTAAAATCAGAAAGTATAGACAGGGAAATACAACCCCTAATTAAGAACCATTCAGAGAGAATAAAAGACCGCAAAATACATCTATAGCTTCGTGAAGAGAGAAACAAAATCGTGGACCACCATTCTTAAGGAAAGAAAATAATGAGTTAACCGACGATCTAAAAGAAATATCCGAAATATTGAGAGCTTTGAATCAGCTTTCAGTACCCCAAAAACCGACAAAGCAGTACCTGAGAGAAATACCTTTTTTGAAGTGGAATTAAGTGTATAATTGATTTTGAATTTACCCCAGAAGGTATAGGCGAGAGCTATAGCACAAATAAAATTACACTCAGCTGCAGGTCCAGACAAATGGAATGCCTTGTTGATTAAAAATTGTAAGAACGAAATAACCACACCCCTATATTGGACGTGGAGAAGATCCCTGAATGGCTGAATGCGGGGGGAAATACCGAGCATACTAAAAAAGAGCAAACATTGTCTATATATATTATATATAATATATATATATATATATATATATATATATATGAGGGAATATGTCTCAAGCGAAGACCGATAGTCCGGTATCACTGACATCACCTCACCAAAATATTTGAAAGAATAGACAGGGATAAAATACAACTTTTTGGAGACACAGGAAAGATTCATTGAGAACCAGCACGGATTCCGATCAGGAAGATCGTGCCTATCACAATTAATAGATTACTATAACAATATCATAAACGCATTTGAGAGCAATAACTACGATATTATATACACGAATTTTGCTAAAGCATTCAGTAAGTGTGATTATGACATAATAGCACATACAGACAACTTGCGAATGGTCGCACATCCGCTTCTTCGCATTAGCCCCCTTTATATATATATATAACCTCTGAATCATCGTACATCACTTCCGCATCATTGCACTCGCATTTCCCCGCTTTTTTGAGATTTTGGATGGTCATCGCACGTCTGGAATACAATAACTTTATAACTTTCAGTCGTAAAGATGAGCCAAACCATGTTTTACTAAGCTTGCATTACATATAATTTCGGCCATAATTATGTACACCTTAATTAATGTACGTGTCAAGTCTCAAGGTAAGTACACTGTACAGTATTTTATATTATAATGAACCTCCGCATCATCGCACTTCGCTTCATCGTACACCTCGACCGCCTCATAGTGCGATGATTCGCGAGTTGTCTGTACAATGAAACACAGGAATAACAGGCAAGGTGGGTTAATGGACCTATAACTTCCTCAGTGAACGTCAGCAAGTCGTAAAAATCCAAGGTGCGAGTATATCATCATCAGAATCTGAAGTACGCGGCTGAGTTCCACAAGGAACAGTATTAGCCCCATTCCTATTCATTATCAAGCTGACAGACATAGACAATGACGTAGAAACAACAGTATAATAACTTCTGTTGCTGACGATACAAAAATTGAGGAGCTTAAACAGACAGCATATTATGCCCCAGATAGACAGGAAATTCAGAGAAGCACGAAAGCAAAAGATTTAGGAGTAATAATGACCGATGATGCGAAGTTTGAAACACAGAATCGGATACCAATAAACAAAACAAAAAGATTTACTAGGCAGCTACTGAGAACCTTCAAAGAAGGGACGAGAATTCCCCTTTTGAAAACAATCATCGTGTCAAAAAGTGAATATTGCTCAGTCTTGACGTCCTCATATAAAATAGAAGAAATTAATAAACTAGAAGAAGTCCAGAGGAATTTTACAGCCAAGATTGATGGCTGCAAATAACTCAACTATACTGGGAAAGACTACGTGAATTAAATCTGTATTTGATGGAAAGAAGAAGAGAGAATTACACCCTAATTTACACACGTAAAATGATCGAAAAACTGGCACCTAACCTCAAACTGAACCCAATAACCATCCCAACATTGGAAAATAGGAAAGGTAGAATGTACAGTGTTCCCAAACTAAAGGCCAGACGAGGAACATCCTCAACACTAAAAAACAAATAGCTTAGTTGTCAAGGAGCCAAGATTTTTTTAACCAGATTCCGAAAGACACGAGGAACATCGCAGGTATCAAAGTTGAATTCTTCAAAGGAAGACTAGATGCCTGTCTCAGGACGATACCAGAATAGCCGGTTGTGCCTGGCTATATGCGATGGAGATCGTAAGAGAGCAACTCGCTCCTCCATCAGGCCAAGCCTGGAGGTGAGGCCACCAACTTGACCTTCGTGTGAAGAGACACCGACGCACGAAAGTTTTACCAGGTTACCATATATATATATAATATATATATATATATATATATATATATATATACTGTATATATATATATATCTCTCTCGGATAGCAAGTCAGGAAACATAAAAAATATAACAGTTATTTTACAGTTTGGGAAAAAGTGTTCGCTCGGAAACAAAATTTCTAAAACGCATAAAAAATTACTAATTGGTAATAATCTGTTCTTCCTTCGGATATTTTCTTCTTTGGACGACAGTAATAAAATCTTTGACACAAAACCGAATCAATACTGATTAGTCGTTCTTTTATGCAGTTTACGGTTTTAAAAAACTCTTACGTTTTATACTGTAATAAAAACACAATATATATGTATGGCTTGTCCAACATACGGCCCGCGGGCCAGAGTCCGGCCCGCCATAGATTTGTATCATGCCCGGCTGGCGGATACTGGAAATTTATCTAATGTCATATTGTATTACAATAAAATTTAATTTTAAAATAAAATTTTATCTAAAATTTGCACACTGGCCCTCGGTGAGAGTTATTAATTGAAATATGGCCCTTCATGAAAAAAGGTTGGACACCCCTGGTATAGAGTGTCATGGCCTATATATATATATATATATATATATATATATACAGGGTGTCCCCAAAAAACTATATACTCTTTATAGCATCATATATTTTATAATTTAAAAAAACCAAACAATATATTGTTATTTGCAATTGCCAATGAAAGGTAAATTAGTAATCTAAGTGATCAAAATGTTATAGCGAGTTGTTTGCATATAAAATTTAATTAACTACGCCAAGTGCTCAAAATGTTCTCCGGCGGCATGAATGCACTTTCAATACAACAAAATCGTGTGGTCTGATGAAGCTACCTTCAAGCTGAATGGCACAGTAAATCGACACAACTGCAGGTACTGGTCACTTGATAATCCACACGTTTATGTGGATAAACATGTTAATTTACCAGGATTAACAGCATGGTGTGGTTTATCATCCAGGGGTTTGGTTGGACCATTTTTCTTTAATGGGACAGTTACCGGTGCCGCATATCTCGACATGCTGCGGACAGAAATTATACCTGCAGTTCGGAAGTTGTTTGGAAACGACGACTTTTACTTTCAACAAGATGGAGCCCCCCCCCTCATTATCATTGTGATGTCAGAAGGTACCTCGATGAAACGTTGCCTAACCGTTGGATAGGACGAAGAGGAAGCGTTGAGTATCCTCCACGTTCACCGGACTTGACTCCACTTGATTTTTACTTGTGGGGCTACCTGAAGGATGCAGTTTATGGTACAAGACCTGCAACACTCGAACACCTTAAGGATGCAATTAGGGAAAAGTGCGGGACCATCACAGCATCCACATTAGTCCATGTCTGCGAATCAGTTAGTCGACGCATTCAAAAGTGCATTCATGCCGCAGGAGAACATTTTGAGCACTTGGCGTAGTTAATTAAATTTTATATGCAAACAACTCGCTATAACATTTTGATCACTTAGATTATTAATTTACCTTTCATTGGCAATTGCTATAACAATATATTTTTTTTTTTTTTAAATTATAAAATATATGATGCTATAAAGAGTATATAGTTTTTTTTGGGACACCCTATATATATATAGTGGTGGACCGGATGTCAGTTTTTCAACATCTGCGGATGCGGATATTTAGTTAATCTATCAATATAATATAGAATTATGAATATATGGCATAATTTTTCAAATTTCGTGATATTACTATTATGGCAGGCAATGCATAAGAATTAAAATTAATATTAATGTTTTCATTATGATAAAAATAATAACTTTCTCAAGAGTTTCAGCCACAGAAAATTCAATGAAACAAGTTTCATTCAATTTTCTGTGTTACCAGGTATTTATATTTTAAGGTTTATATATTTGTTTGTTCATTAATAATTAATACTTTACATGAAATGTGCATGACTGGGCCTTATAAGCTACTTTATAAGTTAATTTAATTGTAAATTGCATAATTTATTAGAGGTAATATCCACATAACATCCGCAGTCAGAAGTGCGGATGCGGATGTTAAAAAATGATGCGGATATCCGGTCCACCACTAATATAGTACAGTACAGTACAGAAAGTTGTAATATGTTTTATTAGTCCTTAGTGTTCAGTGAACACATTTTTAATATGTGCGGTTGTCATGGAAACGCCAATATAAACAAACACCTAGAAAATACCTGAAACTTTATCCAGATGATAATTTGTTTTAGTTTCGAACTGAAATACTGTTAACTTATCAACCTATACTGTTTATTATAAGTGTTTATTATCTAGATACACAATTGAATTATCACATTATAGTAAAACGTAATACAATCATGTATTGTTATAGGTTAGGCCCAGTTTTAAATTTACTTCCTCCTCACAACTTGCAATGACGCCATACTTCTTCGCTGCAAACCGTACTAATTATGTACGATGGGTACCCACTTATCTCCTTGATATGATGGAACTTCCTGAAGATGTCTCTCAAGCATTCATTGATGGTGAGTTTGCAGTTCGTCTGAGACCAGGTCGTTTCAATGGTATTTGGAGTGACATGGGTACTGAATCAACTGTGATACGAGATGCCAAGAGTAATAGGGGTGTCGTTGGGCTCATCCGAAAGGAACCAACCCTTCTCCGTTAGATGCTCACTAGAACGTCTCTAGGAGAATATGCCCAGAGTATGAAAGAACGTACTGGAATAGCTGCTGAAGAATATTCTATACATGAGCAAGCAAAACCCTCTGCTCTCAAGCGAGATGATGATGATGTAAAAAATATGATCAACCATTTTGAAAACAATACGACCAGTCCATTTCAACCAGATATCCACCCAGATGGGAAACTGTTGAACATTTCCAGTGGAGTCATTGCTGACCAAGATGTACAGAAGTCGCTATTATCTGCCATCGATGCTGGTGAGAAGGAAATGTACGAATTTATCGGAGTACTTTGTCCACTGGAGGTAATCGTAGCTTCTACAGTCCTCTGACTAGATCCAAAAATAAGACCTTCACTGACATGACTAAAACTGCACATGTATTGATCCAAGGCAAGAAAAAGCTGGTTAATATCAGTGCTGAAATGGTGTTTCGTAGAACACTTAAAATCTCAGACACGGCCAGACATAATGATCCATGTATTGAGGCAGCCAGTCATATCCATTCCAACATGTTTGTTTCATGAAGATGGTGCAATGAGAAAAACACATAAAGCTGAGTTGACACACATATTGGAGAACAAGGTAGAGGTTGGTCCTATCCCAACAGCTACTGATAGTGCAACCTGTGTCTACATCAGAGATGCCATGGGTGAACTACAATCAATGACAGGCAGCAGCAACACGTCTACATTTGGCGAGCTTGCCAACAGATATATGACTCGGCTGTTGAATTGTACGCATAAAGCCAACACTATAATAAATGTGTTCGACCAGTATGACTATAAAGACTCAATCAAAGTTGAAGAACGGAGCAGATGGCTAGCACTGCAGGTGGAGCCAAGCAATATCAGGACGCCCACTTCCGCCATGGCAGAAGTTCATGGCTCTCTCATCAAATAAAGCAGCATTGACCAGAGCTGGGCACTTGCGGCATATTGCGGTACTGCGGTACTGCTGCACTACCAAACCGGTACCAAACCGGTACGCGGAAATTTGAATGCGGTAGCGGTACTGCGGTACTTTCAGCGATCCTTTGCGGTACTGCGTTATGGGGGCCCGGGGTGGTAGTGCGGTGGTACCGCAAGTACCGCAGTACCGCAAAATATGCCGCAAATGCCCAGCTCTGGCATTGACTGACTTCTTGTGCAACTACATAACTGAACATGCACCAAGAACACCGGAACTTGCTGCACACCACGAACATAAGATCTACCTTGCAGGTGGGTTCAGTGATGGAGAACAAGCGGTCTGTATTTCTAGCCAAGGTGTGACACCAGTGGAAGATCTGTTTTGCTCACATGAAGAGGCAGATACAAGGATGCTTTTCCATGCTATGAAGGCAGATGAGGAATTTTCTGCTGCCAATATCCAAGGAAGCATAGTTGTCAAGTCACCTGACACAAATGTCCTCGTGCTAGCTGTGCATTATTTTCCTCAGATGCAAAGTACATCATCTTTCTGGGTAGAAACACGAAAGGTGACCGCTACTGCTGATCTCCATCGTCATATTCCTGTTCACAGCATATGCAGTGAATTAAGTCCTGTGGTTCCTAGTCTACTTTCCGCCATGCATGCTTTGACAGGATGTGATAGTGTCTCATCATTCTGCGGCATAGGAAAGTAGAAAATGTGGAAAACCATGGAGTCATTGGAAAAGAAAGGTTCGATTCCACTCCTTGTTAGTTTGGGTACTGACAACACAGTTGAGGCCGAACATGCAGCCCGACAGTTTGTTGCTGCTCTATACGCTCCAAAGGATGTATATAAAGAAGAACATAATGACTTGAATCCTCTGAGAGTCAGCCTTACTGACAAGAATGTACCATTACACAAACTACCCCCATCAGAACCTAGCTTTCTTCAACATTTTAAGAGAGCATCATTTCAGACCCGCATTTAGATGTTGGCTCACGTTGCTAAACCAGATATGTCTTCACCAGATGGAAATGGGTGGCAGAGAGAGGGTGATGAATTAAAGTTGAAGTTATTTGATGGACCAACAACTGCAGAAGTATTAGATGAGCTTCTGTGCTCATGCCGTGGACGCAGACAATGTAGTAAGAACTGCAGTTGCGCAACGAATGATATGGCATACACAGAGGAATGCGTCTGCAAGGCTACTGAGGACTGCATGAATGAACAAACGGCAAACCCATCACAAACCACCGCTGGATGAGCTAGATGAATAACCATATTATAGCATTGTGCATTAATAATTTATTAGTGTGTTTCATATATGCTGTTACAACGTGAGTTATTCCCCAATATAGGGTAGACTACTAATAACGCATTGAATTGATATTGCGGGAGTCACCGAATACAGTATGCACTGACTTGCATGCAGTTTTGTAATTGAAAAACAAGTTGAGACTTTTAGTGGAAAGATTCCAATTTTAAGTAATGATTTCTGCTTTAAAGTTATTTAGTAGTTTGCTTCATAAAGATAAGAATTGTTAAAATTTAGTTGGTTTAATTGATTTTAGTTGATTTAGTTGATTTTGTGTTATGTACATCGATATACGTATAGCAACTTAATTTTTGTTTTACAAAATTGACGTTCTTCAAATCTCAATATCGGTCCTTTCATACAGTTAACAACTCAAACTTTATTTTCAAGTGCAACATTATTATCTATGTACTGTAATCATGCCAACATTTGCCTGTTTTTCATAACTGAACGATAAACCTTTCTGCTGGCACGCTAACAGAGGTCTCCATTATTAACCCATATAAACATCGTGTAAAAGAATGTTTTTATAGATAAATTGATATAGTGTAGCAGTAGAGTTTTCAGAGAATGTATAACTTCATGGGAAATAAACCTTGTCTTCACTGTTCATCGTGTCTTCAAAGATTTCAGTTGTAATGCGTGAATTGAAAATATGAATACATGAGTACCTGTACACTGTGTACAGTGTACAATACTGTACATAGCTGAAGTTAATGGCTGATTTTACTATTTTAGCACACTCAGATTGGAGAACAACATGCCAAACTTATATGTCCAGATGGTGCAGATCATTTTAGGACATGTTGTACATTTCTGTACGAGAGGGGTATAAACTCAAAAAATATGGCCTATCATCAGAGTTGGCCGCTCGCCTAATATGTTATATTATCTTCCTCCATTTCCAATTCACTTTATTTCGTTAAAACCAGACAAAGCTCGATGCTATAAAAATTTCGAAGTTAAGTTCATGGTCACAACCCATCACGACCGCCACCCACGCAGACAAAGGAATTATTTAATTTTATATATATAATTAACGTACTTCGTGTGCTTAGATGCATTTTTAAAACAGAAAAAGGGATTGGCTTTCCCAGATGCACCAAACGGAATTGAGGATTCACAATATCCCCGTGACTACATATCAAGCATTTAGTATTTCCTTCAAAATAGAAGTCACGCGCGAGCTAAGACAAAGAGCCATGATGTAGCCATGACTTTCGGTATTTTCGAATATATAAGGAGGGAGTTCACACCCTTCTGGAGGAGAAGCGAACGGACAAGACTAAATTAAGCAATGTTAGACTAGCCCTGAGTTTGAGAAAGAGGGCTAAAATCTTAATAAGAAATCTTGAGATAAAATCTAACTGAGCAGTAAAGTAACTTTGATTTAAAGTCGAACCAAAAACGACTCGACATTCAACTAATTTTATTTTAAATATTAAGGCACTTTGATTCAAGTAAATTAAACGAAAACTTTGCCAGACATTTTCTTGTCTCGCCGATCCCGTAAACCGCACTCGCATAAAAGTGCCTGACGAAGTAAGAATTGATACGAAGTCTTCAGGTCATCATCATCATTGAGAGTACTTTTCTGTTACACGGGAACAAACCCAGAAGAAGAGTGTAACATATATATATATATATATACACAACTCAGAATGGTCCCCTGTGTTTAACATATATATATATATATATATATATATATATATGTGTGTGTGTGTGTGTGTGTGTGTGTGTGTGTGTGTGTGTGTTTTACCAGTATTATAGAAATAGCATGAGTTAAGGGGACAGTAATTACAGTTGAATTAAAATAACTGTAACATAAAGTAAAACAGCAGTTTGGTTAAAATTAAACGATCCCATTTTACAGTTTGGGCAATAAATTTATTCAAGTTGAAAACTCTAAAAAGGACGAAGGAAATTTTAATTATAAAGTTAATTTAAGTTTTCGTTAATATTAATTTTTATTATCGGTTAATTAATTAGTTAAATATAATTAACATTAACTTGTTATTTGAGGACGAATTATTTTAATTGGTCTTGTAGTTAATGAGTACATGAGATAAATATTGGAACTATAGCACTCAGTTATTGATTTATAGGTAATTAACATGTAACAATAATTATTGATTTACAGTTAATTAACACGTAATAATAATTATTGATTTACAGTTAATTAACATATAATAATAATTACTGATTTACAGTTAATGGATCAATGAAAGAAAGCCACCCCCAAACGGGTCGGAAGTGGCTTTCTTTCACTGACACAATTCAGGGGTGGCTTTCTTTCATTGATCTGTAAATTTAGGTAGGTAGGTTATTTAGGTTAGAAATAACCATATCATGACAAACCTAACCAATCATCAGGGGCATACAGTAGTAGATAATAAACAATTCCTCATGAAGGTGTTTTAAATTGCATTCTTTACTTTAGTGATTTTGGGGGGTGGCATTGTTTACTTGATCATTTTCTAGGGTGGCATTGTTTACTAGAAACTTTTGGGGGTGGCTTTCTTTCATTGATCCCAGTTAATTAACACATAATAATAATTATTGATTTACACTTAATTAACATATAATAATAATTATTAATGACTTACAGTTAATTAACATATAATAATGTATTTATAAATTTTCCTTAACTAATAGACTGATTCCACCTTATTTCATTGGGAAGTTATCTGGATATGTGGAAGAGTGAGTTACGGTGTATGCATGGCAGAATGTCCTTACAATGATGTAACTCCGCCCATTTCAATCAGTTTTTAAATTCATAAACATATATTTATTATATTCATGTTGTCCACTTATATTACATTATTATGAAAAGGTCACTTATACGCAGTTATTATTTGTCATTTTAAAGGGTATGTCGCAACCTTGTTTCAACGCCGTTTCCCAAGTAGATCAGCGAAGCAACTTCAGATCTGTTTTATAGATGGATCAGTGGCCATCTCCCGTGTTCGAATGATCTAGCGACCCGTGGTTCGGATTCTACGTTAAGGAGTAAGATCCCTCTGTCATATAACCCTGGCTGTTAGTACGAAGGCCAGATTATAAAATTAACCAATCATGATTTCAGAAAAAATGGAGTCACTCGAAACAATGAAGAGTTTAACATTTAGTAATGGAAAATTAACGTTAAATATGAAAGCAATAACACTTGTTAAGAAAGGGTAACGTAGATTATTTCAAAGCCAAGTTACATTGTGTGTTCATCATTGAGTTAAGCCAGCGATTATAGCTTCTAACATTGTTTTGATTCATAATAAATTTAAAAAAAAAATATGTAAACGAAATCTGAAATTAAAATACACGTGCAACTCGTATAGAAAAGTCAGCGACCGTAGATCAGTGGGTATTACGCCATTTCTTTATTAGCGGAGTGAAAACACCAAAGTCAGGAGTTCACTTCCGATAAAATTAAGATTCAGGACGACCAGAAACTGACACACCGATCAGGCCAAATAATGCGGCTTATTCTTCTAATTCTCGTATTATTATTTTACCAGCATTATAGGGTTCGACCCCCCCCCCCCCCCCCCCCGGACCTCAGTATCTTCAATTCGTTTATATGGAAACGGTGTTATCCGTTGAGTTACAGACGCTGGCTTCGACTTCTGATGGCTCAAGTTAGTAATAATCCGGAGTTAATACCATAAGCCGCATTAGATCGACCTGAGCGTGGTGCCAATTTGTGGCACTGTTGAATGAATGATTTAAAAATGTTTCATCACCAAATTTCATGAACAGAAATATTCTTGCATCATTTCATGAAAATATATTTCTTTTTGCTCCGTGGTGTCATTGGTCTTTTCCACGTACTTCCGTTTTTCTCATTGTTACGTGTTTCCTTCAATTTCTTCATCTCTCTGTACCGTAGCTATTTTATCTCTTTCTTTAGGTGTTTCTATCATTTTCTCACTTTCTATGTCCGTGGCATCATCTCTTCGCATCTTAATATCTCGCAAGCTAAATTGTCGCGAATTGAGGCTGGAAGCCCGCTGATTAAATGGACCCATAAGTTTCTCTCTCGACGGCATACCATTTCCACCCTTATTCCTTTATAACTTTTCGGATCATTTTACCTTGCTATTCTCGTTTCCGTTTCCAAAATCGAAGTTTCTTAAGTTTTCGACATATACCAAAAATGTTCGTTTTTTTTTTGTTTTATTTTGTTATGACAAATTATTCCCATGATCATGTTTAGAATTTTATTATTTGTCTTCGATTTTCTTTTTTTTTTTTTTCCCCTCAATAAAATCTTCGTCCTTTCATGCGATTTCATCTTTATTTTTTCTTGCATCCTATTCTGCCACCATCATTTCCGCTTATTCTGTCCCACAATTACACACTGTAATACGTGTTCACAATTTTTCCCAAAGATAAAACACACACACACATTATATATATATATATATATATATATATATATATATATATATATATATATTGTACATTATTCCTAATGGGCGAAGCGAGTAACTGTGTTGAAAATTTATTAAATGGCAAGAAAAAATTTCAAATCCTTCTCGAGCTCCATAAACATTTATTAGAAGGAAAAGTTAACGATTTTTCAAATATTAAAAAAAATAATATTTTTATTTTGTTAATATTTGAAGCAAAAATATACTGATTTAAAGTTCATAAGAAATTAATAACAATGATATTAATAATAACGATGATATTAATAATGATGATGATAATGATAATGTTCCCTACGGTCGTCCAACTTTGGTGAAGGAACATCTGCATGTGCTCCTAAAGGATCCATGGACGTCTTTCCCACCGTTCATGCGTCGACCCTGATGGATGACGGTCAGATCCAATGACGGGCGCAGGAGTTTCAGATCATCCTTGATGGATGAGGGCTTAAGGGGGGTGAGCAGAGAGAGAGAGAGAGAGAGAGAGAGAGAGAGAGAGAGGAGAGACGAGACGAAGTCTGAAAAGACCTTTCGGTCCACTCGGGGATGTTCCTGTTATTAAACTAGTGTATTTTTTCATTATTTCATTAGTAGTAGAAAAAGATAGAAAAGCGTAAGGCTTTCTCCCCACCCTCTGCTCTCTCCCTATCAGAGGCGAGTACGGAAAAAAAGTGAAAGAAAATACCTTGAACCTGAAAAAGTAGCCAAAGAAATTTTACACGAAAGAGGAGAATATATAAACTGCCTTGACGCTTAGTTATGCACGTATAGAAATCGTACGCTAGAGAGCATCGTTGTATAAACTAACATAACAATACATTTGTGCTAATCGTATAGTAACTTCTTGGTATCGTCACAAAAACATCGAATATGTTTTAATTTTATACAAAATATTTACAGCTCTGGGCCAACGAAGACCCCATGGCCCACTCCAGGCTAGCCCCAAAAGGATTAAGTAAATTTTCCATGTATACAGCTATGTACGCGCAAAGCCATCACACTGGCAAGGTGATGAAATGCTTCCGCGGGAAAAGGGTTGAAACAGAAATTGAGACGGGAAATCAGACTTTCCACATTATGCCCTCACCCTTCACACGCACCCAGCCACCTAAGAGAAGGAAGAGATAAAAAGAAATAGGGACAGCAGAAACGCAACTTTACCTGCCCTAATCCATGCCACGCATTGTTCTTTTTTGGTTTTTGGTCATTAGGAAATCATTTAGTTTTACAAAATATTTATTTCGTCTATTAACGAGGCAGGCAAATGCGCGAGCAAGTTTTCTGTAATTGGATGTCTGTCACATGTATGTGTTTGCCAACTCTTTGAATATTGCCGAGTTTCAACTTGGGTTTCCAGCCGTGAAAGGTGTTTATGAGGCAAGTGATATACTGAGTCGTTCACACTTCGCGGTGTTGTGCCACCACGAGAGTAAAGAAAATCTCTTTCCGGCAAGGAATATCAGTGGGAGGTCCCTGTATCTATCCCGTTGCACTTGTCCCTTATGGAGAATGAAAGCGTTTCGTTTCCATTAAATAAATAGACACGACGATGATTGTCCTCAAGAACAAATGGCAAAACTCATCAATGGAATGGCAGAACACGTGTCAGCTTTACGTAATATAAAGAGGAAAGCAACACGATTCTAAGTATGTTGATTCAATAAATACTTTACTATTTATTGAGTTTTATTATCAAATAAAAAACTACAGAAAAACCGAAGGTGTTTAGTAACTTTTGTCAACCCTCTGTCTACAATATCCCAATCCCAGACAATTCTCATATATAAATATTTCACAGCGTCAAAGCCCCGAGGAATAGCAAATTGATGACTATTGATAATTGGCTCAAAGTGTAATGAACTCTATTTGAAGAACTGACGTTGATTCGTTAACAATTTTGTTTACAGAAACACTTTTTTTTCAGCATTTATTATTTTAATTAACAATAAGATTATCTGCTGTCATTTTCTATACGAGTCACGCGTGTTAAACAGCCTGAAAATCATATTTTGACTTTTAACTGATCCAAATCATATTCCTTTAAGCTACACGAAGGAAATTAAGAATATGGTGTGAAAAAAAAGTACCCATATCCTACCCATATCCTCCAAGTTGATCCAGGGATTGCAACGCGAGTGCCAAACAAACACCGAACCTCGCTCCCTCTAAGCCCCAAATAATGACATTCGTTGTACTTGCCGTAATGTGAACTCACTCGAGGTGCGTTGTCATTCATGTCACATTTTACCATCTTGCTTATTGTATTAAAAGAGAAAAAAGTTGCCATGATGAAAAGTGCACTCACCGTACTCATTTTAGCATGCTTCCAAACTAATCTGGGGACTGTACAAGAATTTTTTAGTATATCCTCCTTTGCTCGAATGACGGTATCTCGAACAGCTATTTCATCGACATTTCTGTCTTTGAATTTATAATTTACGGTGAAATAACTTCACTGATGAAGGCCCAACACTGATCCTGGCCATCATTTAGTAGAATCCGCATTATTACACACACACAGAGAGAGAGAGAGAGAGAGAGAGAGAGAGAGAGAGAGAGAGAGAGAGAGAGAGAGAGAGAGAGAAATATTTGCAGGAACTGCATTTTGCCTTGAATTTACCGCATCTCGTTCAAGCACATTCAAAATTTATGATCGTACAAAAATATTCTTTGTTTTCGGGAGAAAAAATGACGTCTCAAGAAACTTCTTTTTTTTTCTTTTTTTTTTAAACTCTCCATTTTAGATTTAATATTTCAGTATTATATTATATCTTTATATTTTTGGTGACATTATTATTATTATTATTATTATTTTATTCTCAACGATGGTCCTAATCAGGATTGTTTAAAAAAGATCAAACTCCAAATATAATACCGGAATTTTCACTTCCAAATCAGTGTTAATTTAACCCTAAACGTCTAACTTGCATTTATCCTGAAATTAATCCATAATACATACTGCACTGTACTTATTTCTGCATTTTTCACACACAAACACATACATACAGTGGCACTCATAAGTATTCGTATCGAGAAATATTTTAGTTCTATTTGTCCTTATCTTTTGCACCATACATAGGATAATTATGAAAAGTTTACCATATATGTATATATATATGGTATGGGTTCCGAAAGACTCCACTGGCAATCTTGCGTATCTCTCTGACTTGGTCATCCTCCTTTCGGGATTTCGGTGAAACCTTTGCTATTGCGTTAAATAGGTCAAAAGCTTTTGATTGAGTGTGGCACAAACCGTTAATTTCCAAACTGCTCTCCTTCGGTTTTTATCCTTTTATCTGTGCTTTCATCTCAGATTTCCTTTCTGGCTGATCTGTAGCTGTATTAGTAGATAGCCACTGTTCTTCTCCTGAAACTATAAATAGTGGTGCTCCTCAGGGCTCTGTCCTGTCACTCACTCTCTTCCTTTTATTTATCAATGATCTATTAAGTCGTACTTCCTGTCCTATCCACTCTTATGCCGATGATTCCACCCTTCACTTCTCCACCCGTTTCACAACACCCTCACCCTCTCAACAGTTACTCCATGATTCGCGTGAGACGGCTATGGCGCAACTGACCTCTGATATTTCTACTGCCTCTGATTAGGGCAGAGAAACCCTTGTGGCTTTCAATGCCTCAAAAACTCAGTTCCTCCATGATTCGCGTGAGACGGCTATGGAGCAACTGACCTCTGATATTTCTACTATCTCTGATTAGGGCAGAGAAACCCTTGCGGCTTTCAATGTCTCAAAAACTCAGTTCCTCCATCTGTCTACTCGTCACACTCTTCCACACGACCATCTCCTTATCTTCAACAATACACAACTCAATCCTTCCTCTTCTCTTAACATTTTTGGCGTTTCCTTTTCTCGTAATCTTTCCTGGAAAGATCACATACACTCTCTTTCTAAAAGTTTCAAGAAAGTGGGTATGCTGTACAAACTCTGCAGTTTCTTACCCCAACTCAGTTGCTGTCTCTATATAGGGATCTTGTACGCCCTTGTATGGAGTACGCTTCTTATGTGTGGGCTTGCTCAATCCCAGTGGCGGTTCCTCATATGGGCAATATGGGCAGCCGCACAGGGCGGCATTTGTGGAGGGGCGGCATGAGCGCCTGCAAAAAAAAATAAAAATAAGAATAAGAATAAATAAATAAAGAAATAAATAAAAATAGTTTATTTATGGCAGTTGTGCAATTTAATTTGTATTTTTCCTGTTCATAGTATCATAATTACATTCTCTTAAGTGAGTTATTCTATTTACGTGATGAAGGATTTGTAAAATTCAGAAATTTGAGTCTTTGTTTTGGTTCTGAAGTTCCAACAATTAGTCCAATAAAAAGTTATTTTGTGAAAGAGTTATGTCTGTCCTTTATTTTGGGGGGATTCGAATGTGTGTGTGTTGGCGAACAGGGGGGGGGGCGCTGAAGGTGAGGTTCGCCCAGGGCGTCATGTAAGCTAGGACCGCCACTGCGAGTCAATCCACACAGCTCTACTTGACCGGGTGGAATCAAAATCTTTTCTTCTCATCAATTCCCCGCCTCTTACTGACTGTCTTCAAGTCCTCTCTCTTCACCGCAATGTTACCTCACCCTCTCTCCGTGCTATCGCTATTATAACGGACATTGCTCTTCTGAACTCTCTAACCCTCCTTTAAAGAAAACATGCAGTACTAGACTTTCGACACATTCTCATCCCTTTTTGTCCAACTCTCTAACGTAGGGTTAATCGGTATTCTCAATTTCATCAACTCAGCCGGTTAACTCTGGAACAACCTTCCCTTCCTCAGTCCATCTTTTTCCCCTGTCTATGACTTCCAATTTGTCAAACGCAGTGTCCAGGTATCTTGAAAACTCTGGCTCTTGATTTCAGCTCTATTCTTTTCCTTCTATTTAGGGGAGGGACAATTTAGGCCTGTTCAAAAATCAACTTTTTCTTATTTTCATAGGTTTCTGTACATTTTCCCATGCTTTTTGACCTGAAAAAGCCGAAAATCACAACTATTTTGACCTAGGATGTTGGGAAGCATTGCCGCATGGAGCTTTAAATTTTCTGCCTTGAAATCGGCCAAAGCGCCAATTCCGGGGTCCCTTGAATTATGTTTTGCACTTTAACTTTTGATCTAAACAAGATAGAGCAACAAATTAGGTATCAAATGAAAGAGCATAAAATTAATAATAATAATAATAATAATAATAATAATAAATAAATAATAATTAATAATAATAATAATAATAATAATTATCTATCATTTTTCAGGAAACAACAGAAACTCAATCAGAATCTAGAAAACCATCTACAAGTTACAACTTCACAATGGCATTAAGCAAGAAGCTGAGGGAGCTCCGTGGGCGCACAGTTGATATCTCAGAACCTCCACGTACTGTCCACAGGCAGGTGTCAACTGGGCCTTCTACCAGATCTCTCACTGAAACTTTCCTGGTTGGATACCCTTCAGCTTTTATCAGTGGTTCCCAGCTTCCCACCAACAGACAGGCGTTCCAGTATTTCCTTAATCTTCAGAATTTACCGGAAAATGCAGGGAGGCCCATGGTTCAAGACCTTGCATATGAAACAGTTGAATCTATCATCCCATTCTGGCAGATGGCTAGGATCAAGACAATGACCAAGTACAACGCAATGAAGCTCTTCATGAAACTACATGAGAAACATCGTGCTCTGGTGAAAAGCAAAGAAAGAGCAAGTAACCCTGGAGGAAAAGAGGAGCATTTGTGCTGGAATTAGACAGCCTGTTCGATATAGGAGCTCCAGATGCAATCCAGGAAATACAGAACAACAGACTGTTATCCAGAGAGAAGAAAGATGAGGATATCAGGTTCTACGAAGACCAAAAGACTGAGAGGAAAGGTCATATGTCTGGTCATGACAAGATTTTTGAGACAAGATCCCTGCAGCAAGCAGCGAGGAATGAAAGACTGCAGCATAGACAAGAACAAGGTAAAACTAATTACTTTGAACGTCACAAAAAGTTTTAAGTTTTACTCCATTGCGATATTTAGCATGTACTTAACAATTACTGTCTTAACATGTTGTACTATTTTACAGCTGCAGCAGAACAAGAGGCAGTTGTTCATGTGGATGACATTACCTGGGGTGACTCAACTGACAACGACGCTAACACAGAGGACATGGATTACCATCAGCCTCGTCTTGGATGTTCTCACCATCAAGACACTGTGACTAGTGTGACTTTGACGTTTCTAAGGAAGGTCATGGAATGTGATGTCATCTGCAATACAGCTGATCGTCTTGGTTTATCAGACAATCAAGTTACTGCCATGGTTTCTGCCATCTTGAAAGCTGGAGGGGCTGATCTGGATAACTTCGTCATCTCAACCTCAACAACACGTCGCAACAGAATGCTGTCCAGGTATAATATCAGCCAGAGTCACATGTCCAAGTTTTGTGAAAACCCCCCACAGTACGCTGCCTTACACTGGGATGGAAAGTTGCTCAAAGATGTCTTGGGCAGTGAACCTGGAAGTACCTCAGAGACTTTAGCTGTGCTAGTGTCTGGTCCACCTTCATACACTGAAGGAAAGTTATTGGGAGTACCTGTCATCGACAATTCTTCTGGCACAGCTCAGGCTGAGGCTTCAATGGATTTACTGGAGACATGGGAACTTACGGATAATGTTACTGCCCTTGTTTTTGACACTACATCCAGTAACAGTGGAGTTCACAGAGGAGCTGCCAAACTGCTAGAGAAAATGCTGAACAAAAAGGTGTTTTATCTGGCCTGTCGACATCACATCCTGGAAATCCTAGTAGGAGCAGTTTGGGAGAAGCTGTTTGGGAAGGTGAAGGGGCCAGATAATCCCTGGTTTGAGCATCTGAAGGATGTTTGGACGGACTTGTCCAAGGAAAACCCAAAGATGCTGGCTATCAACAGCAAATGGCTGAAGGAAAAGAAGAAGAACAGTGAAGAAATACTCCAAGACATTCTAACAGCAGAAAGGCTTCCAAGAGCCGACTACAGGGAAATGGCTGAACTGACAGTCATTGTTCTTGGAGGAACGCCTCCTCGAGGTATTCACTGGAGTCGACCAGGCGCCATTCATCAGGCCAGATGGATGGCCAGAAACCTGTACTCCATGAAAATGCTGATGTTTGCAGATCAACTTGAGTACGACGAAGACACTGTATCAAAGCTGGAAAGACTCAACACCTTCCTTGCGCTGTTCTACACTCCTGTATGGATGATGTAAATGTCTGCTGCAGATGCTCCCGTGAATGATCTAAGTCTAATCCAGGACATGTTGAAGTACAAGAAACTGACCCAGAGCTTGCTGATGCAGTACTTAATAAGATGGAAAACCACAAATGGTACCTGACGCAGGAAGTCGTGCCATTTGCCCTGTTCAGCAGTAGATTGAGTGACACATTGAAGCACGACATTGCTGCCCAGTTACATGCCACTGAGAAGCCAGACAGCTTCAGAACAGGAAAGCCTCTATTCCAGAGAGTCACAGCTAAGACCACCCTGGTTGATCTCATTGGCCCAGAATCACATTTCCTGCTGGACACACTGAACATTGGATCCGAGTGGCTTCTGGAACCTGTCACGTCTTGGCCACAGAATGAGGACTACAGAAAAGCGTTGGACTATGTTAAGAATCTGAAAGCGGTGAATGACATTGCTGAACGTGGTGTCAAGATGATGAGCGACTTTGCAAATGTCATAACAACAGATGCCAAGCAAGGGACTATCTCCTTCAAGCTGTGGAGTTCAACAGACGCCGCTTTGACAGCTTCAAGAAACAAACTCTCAACAACTGACTGTGTAAATGTCATTATGAAATTAATCATCATGTAATGCTTTCACTTCTTGATCGATTAGACTTGTGACAAAATGTTAATCTCAAATTTGTGTCATGAATAAGGCGCCTTGTCTGCCTTGAGTGTGAGAAAACGAATTTTGTGATATTTCTGAAATCTTTGTATGTACCAATGTGCCATTTCTTGTTCCAAGACTATCATAATTGTATAAGTTAGAAAGAGGATTAAAACACGTTAATTTGGTGCCTATTTTGTTGCTCTATCTTGTTTAGATAAAAAGTTATAGTGCAAAACATGATTCAAGGGACCCCGGAACTGGTGCTTTTGGCCGATTTCAAGGCAGAAAACTTAAAGCTCCATGCGGCAATGCTTCCCAACAACCTAGGTCAAAATGGTTGTGATTTTCGGCCTTTTCAGGTCAAAAAGCATGGGAAAAAGTACAGAAACCTATGAAAATAAGAAAAAGTTGATTTTTGAACAGGCCTAGAGGGACATTTTCGCAGGCGTTCGCCCTTGGCCTGTCCTTCCTGCATAATATATAATATATATATATATATATATATATATGAATAAAACCACGAAGGAAAGGAAACACAAAATGGTGCTCAAGCGCTTTCGTCTAATGACATCCTCAGGAACACTGAAGTACATAAAAAGGTTACAGCCTATATATAGGTTACAGAAAGAAAAAAAAAATAATAATATACACATATATACACACACACATATATATATATATATATATGCAATAAACGGAGACGTAAAATTAAAAATTAAAGGATTATCAGAGAGGCATACAGATTTGTAAGGAAAAAATATCGATTTTTAGCACAAGATCAAATGAATTATAAAAATACAAATTGATACTGGAAATCTGCCCGGGTTTTAACACTTTGCCTTTTATGGTTAAGTTTCGATGTCTATAAAAATAACATGAAAATTAAAAGTTAATAAAGTAGCATACAAGTTTACCAAAGATTTAGCGTTCTACCCTTATCTAAATCTGTTTTGAAGGAATTCAAAACAACAGGATCAAGTTGAAAAAGACCTTTGCTTATGTTGAAGTTATTTGAAAGTTGGATAATGGCAGACTCAAGAATATTTCTATTAACAATGTTGCTAGAGTGGAATTTATTCATCATAAATATTTTTCACGTGTTACTTTCGTGAAATAATTTTCATATATATATATTATATATATATATATATATATTACACGAAGATTGAAGCAAAGCATGCACCGGCGAGGAGGGCTCATCCTCGCGTCGCAAGTCAACGTTCCGAGTACGTCTCTTAGTACAACACTATCCGGGAAACCAAAGGATTCCGGGACGATGCCTCGCGACTTGAGGACGAACCCTCCCCTGCGCTGCACGTTTTACTTTAATCTTCGCGTAAAACCAATCTAAGTTTATTGTAGTTTTCTATGATGAGATGAAATTGAATTGGAAATAGTGTTACGTTGAACATCGTTTAAGTTTTAACTTAATTCCTATTCGTGAAATCGGAATAAAATCCAGTTTTATTTTATGTTCTTTCGATACAATTTTTCGATACAATTTTGGCTCGAAATTTAATTTCTTCGTTGTAGTTTCATAGTTTAACCGAAACAAACAAACTTAATCTAACCTAATCTAACATAATACAACCCCTCTCATATTCTTGGATTGCGGTTACATTTAAGCAGTTCTGAATAGGATTTAATTTAATTCCGATTCGATCTTATTCCGGTCTTATTTTTTTTTCTAGTTTTATCTTACTCTTTTCGACAAAATTCCAGTTGATCCACTCGTGCTTTCATCTGAGGAGGGCCACAAACTGGCATAGCGTTAAGGACAGACTAATGCTGCCCACTGCGCTAACTCCCGGATTACTGTATTATTATTATTACGAGCACCATCGGGAGCCGAACCCCGGCTTCAGTGTCTTCAGTTCGCTTACAGGAAAACGGCGTTACCCACTAACATACGAGCGTTGGTTAATGTTAATGATAATGCATATTCCATCCGGGTGAAAACCTTAAATTTCCGTTCGAAGCTGAACAAGACTAAATATTTAAATGAGGAGCCTTTTCTGTTTTCCTTCTAAAGAGACGTTCGTTGCTTTTAAAGGCATTCAAAGACATTTTCACTTTATTTTACCTCATTTTGTTTTACTTCTTTTACTCATCATGGGTGTCTCTGAGATTGGATAAAACTGTCCGGCGTTTGGCAGAATTTTTTTTTTTTTTTTAACAAAGGTTATTATATTTACGCCTTAAACGGGTTAATATTATAACACTCTTACTTAAAATTTTCAACAACGAAGCAAATGTGGAAATAACATTATAACAACACATTTAACAATCGCATTAAACAAAAAAACATAATAATAATAATAATAATAATAATAATAATAATAATAATTTCCCCTCTTTTCCCTCAAAACGTTACCATTTCATTAAGAAAGTGATCTTAACATTTCTCATCTCGAATCCTCTAAATGACACTTATAATCTTTCGCTAATAACAATTTTTTTTTTTTAGTGATAAAATACGCAGTGAAAGTCGCCCTGGATTTCTCATGCGATAATGACCTTAAATTAATCCCGATTTAAGAGTCATTTAATCTTCCCCATTAGCGGAATAATGGAATGAAAAGTAGGTAATGGGCTCAGAATGATGGTATGGGAAATGGGAGATGAATGGGGCATTCTTTTTTAGCTCTTTAGGGTAATAGAGAAAGGAAATAGAGAATAGTAATAGCGGCCGAAATAGAAAGCAAATTTAGCTCAGAAATTTCTCCATCGCATTTGGAAAGACGCCAAAGTAGCGAAAATCGCGAGATTTGGCGCAATTGGCTTCTCACGATTTGGTCTTTTTGGAGGATTTGGTGATATTCTGCTAGACAATAAGTAGCCCATCAAATGGCGTTCTTTTTTGTTTGAAAGCAAATATATTTGATCTTATATTTAGATAGGGTAATATATATATATATTATATATATATATATATATATAATATATATATATATAATATTAAAACTGCAGTCCAAAGTTGGGCATTTATTTTCTTTTAGAGCATAGCTTTCGGCAATTCAATTACCATCGTCGGTGCCAGAATGAAAATTAAGATAAAATCGCAATAATTACATAATTTGTATATACGACACAAAAATGCTGAAAGCGAAATGTAAAGTACACATCTAAGTGATGAAGCTTAAAATAATATATATATATATATATATATATATATATATATATATATATATATATATATATATATATATATATTATATATATAGTTTGGAAATAAATTTGCTTAAAAACAGTTTCTGAAAAACGTTAAAAAAAAAAGCGGTGATATCGTGTTTTTTCTTTGCAAAATTTCTTCGTTTTTGGTGACGGGGATAAAATTTCAAAAACAAACCCCAGCAATTTACTGATCAGTAATTTTTGTGCTTTTTGGAAATTTTAGTTCTAGACGAAATTATTTCCGAAACTGTACCTGAAATATCGGAAACTCTGCGGTAAAAAGGAATAAAAATTAACATTTTGGACTGGTATTAACATTATTTTTTATAGTAGATTAACATTCCCACATAACGAACTAATATATATATATATATATATATATATATATATATATATATATATATATATATATATATGCGATGAATTTCACAATTAACGAGGTGTGCTTTTGAATACACGAATTAAATCGTCCGTAATATATCCGAAAGTGATGTGACTTTAGCCAAAGGATGTGTGTATAGTGCTTTTAATACAAGGTATAAATCGAACTATCCTTTGAGGTTTGAAAAAGCCCTAAAAACACTTAAAAATATTAAAATAACGATTCATTGCATATTACTAAAGCGGACAAATCTAATTTGATCGTCATCATGGACAAAAACAATTACACTGAAAAGATGAATACGTTATTGAGTGACCGTGATACGTACAAACCTCTAAACAGAGACCCACTGGGGGATCTTAATAAAATGTTTAACAGAAAATTAAGAGAAATATTAAAAAATAACTATAATGGGCTTTCTAAGCAGTCTCTTAGTATGAATCCATCATACGGTTTAGTAAAACACAAAGTTAATAATCCCGTGAGGCCTATTGTTAGCTCAGTAGGCTCCGTAACCTATAAGCTATCTAAATGGTTAGTTAGTTTATTAACGCCGTTAGTTGGCTCTATTTCCGAGTCACATATTGTAAATAGCATGGATCTTAATGACAAATTGAAGTTTCCTAATGACCCCAATTTCAAACTGGTAAGTTTTGAGGTATGCTCGTTATTCACAAAAGTCCTGGTTGATGACCTACTTGATTTTTTAAAAGATAAGAGCTCTGAATATTCTTTCCCTGTGCAACACAACACTCTTATTGAGTTAATTAAGATTTGCGTCAAAGATTGTAAATTTCAGTTTGAAAAAAGTTTTATGCTATGTCGTTTGGATTGGCGATGGAAATTCCCTTTCACCGGTATTGGCTAACTTATATATGGAATTTTTTGGAAAAGCAGAATTTTGTCTACTATTGTTAATTTTAACCTTGTTTGGTACAGGTATATGGATGATATTTTATGCCTTTGGCCTAATAACTTGGATGTTGACTTATTTCTTGGTAGGCTCAATAGTTTAGTCCCATCTATTAAGTTCACGGTTGAAAAAGAAAATGACAAAAGCTTATCTTTTCTGGATCTAAAAATTCGGAGATGCTTTAATCAGTTCAAATTTGAAGTTTATCGTAAGCCTACTAATAATAACTCTTATGTGCATTTTTATTCTGACCATCATCCCTCGATTAAATCTTCTATTTTCTCTGCTATGTTTCTTAGAGCATTGAGAGTTGTCAGTTCTGAATTTTTAGATTCCGAGTTATGCAATATCATGAATATTGGTATTAAATTATGTTACCCTATTTCATTTTTAGATAACTGCCTTGGGAAAGCCAAGAATAGGTATTATAATAGTGTAACTGTAAAGGAATTTGAGCGTAAAAATATCCTTAGCCTACTTTACCATGTAAATTTTCAATATCTTCCGACTTTACTAAAAGCAATTGGTATCAATGTAGTCTTTAAGTATAATAATACTGTAAAATCATGCTTAATAAAGAATGGCCCGGATAATCTGGTTGGTTGTGTGTATTCGATCGGATGTACACAATGTGACTTAGTATATACAGGCCAAACGGGTAAAACGTTAGATATTAGGGTAAAACAGCATATGTGTGTAGAACAGCAAATAATTCTAATGCATTGTTTAACCATATGTATAGATGTAAT
Source organism: Bathynomus jamesi (assembly GCA_023014485.1). Taxonomy (NCBI): domain Eukaryota; kingdom Metazoa; phylum Arthropoda; class Malacostraca; order Isopoda; family Cirolanidae; genus Bathynomus; species Bathynomus jamesi. Next base: position 627,561 of record JAJOZX010001954.1, on the reverse strand, counting down.
CATAGCATTAAGTGGGATAGTTAAAGCTCTCGTTAAAAACAGAGATATAATCGAAAGGAATATTCTAGAATGTGCATTTATCCATTTTAAAAATAATTTCAATAACACTAGGGAATGTATAAAATTGACAATATCTTGTTAAAATACCTTTTGCCTCTAATCAACTCTTGTTAATCTTGTGTTAATCTTTTTGTTTTTCCGTCCCGTTGTCTATATTTTTGGTCATCTTGCCTCCACCCTTCATTCCCTGACGAGGTGTACTTCTGAATACACGAAAGGTCTTGGAATCATTTTTCTTTTTCCTTGTGGGTTTGCATCATTCATTCATTTCACGTGTCTAATTGTGAAATTCATCCCATATATATATATATATATATATATATATATATATAGACACACACAGGGTGTCCCCTAAGTCTGGAACCATAGGGCAAAATCATAAAAAACGGCACTAAAAACGCTGAAAAGACTTTTGGGGACTGTTTGTGAAATGAGCGAGGATGGTAGCGGCTGTGTCATCGTCGGTGGATGTCCTCGGAGGTCCATTGCGTGGTTTATCTCCTATGGTTCCCGTTTCCCTGAACTTTGCTACAAGTTTGCCGACACAGCTGTGTGTTATCGGCGCGCGGTCCGGATGCAATCTGTTAAATTCCTCAGCGACCTCCCTCCAACTTCGATTTCCTAAGAGCAGAATTACCTGGATGCGTTCTTCTTTACTCAAAGACGTCATGGGCACTTGCATAAACGGAAAAACATGAATTACTTATATTACCCTTGGTTCCAGACTTACGGGACACCATATATATATATATATTATTATAATATATATATATATATTATATATTAGTGATGGATCGAGTGGTCGGTTTTTCACAACCGCGGTTGCGGTTGTGTTTGCGGTTGTCGAATTTTTCCAACCGCGGTTGCGGTTGCGGTTATCATATACTAGGAAAAATGCGTAATTATTAACTGGATTTAGCCACTATAGTGCGATTTAGCCACACTTGGTACATAATATATACTAAATAGTATTTATTTAGTAAATACCTTATGTTGAACACAAGTTTTGCAATACACCGCTACCGCTATTTGTGTGTTGCAAAACTTGTGTTCAACATAAGGTATTTACTAAATAAATACTATTTAAATGAAGTATATTCTAAACTTATATAGCTATTATGAAAGAATAGGTCAAATTAATTAAAACCATATTTTTTCATAAGTGTGTTACCAGGATGAGGGACGAGGACCCATCGCACTGTTCATCCCACCTACCACTTTCCCCAGCCTCCACCCATTGGAAAGTTATGGATTATTATTCATTTGAAAAACTGATGTCAAACTTAATGACAGGCAGTGTGAATTTCAAGAATAATATTTTTGCTGCATTTTCACCTTTCAAGCGGCAACGCCTCTCATCGTACAACGTTCCGCTCCACGCATAAGGAGACCCATCATTTTCTTTTTAAAAAAAGAATATTTCTAATTAACCTAAAATTAAAATTAACTAAGCTTTTACAACCGCAACCGCACTTATGGAACGGCGTTGCGGTTACGGTTGCGGTTGTGAATTTTTGTGCGGTTGTAGTGCGGTTGCGGTTGCGGTTGGGGTTATTCGATCCATCACTAATATATATATAATTATATTTATTTATATATGTTTGCTTGGAAATGGTACTGCGAGTTACTCGTACCCTGAAATGGCCGTGTGGGTGGAATGATGCCGTGTGTGAAAATGTTTATCTTTTCACCTCGTTTACGCTTAAGCTATAATTACGAATGTCTTAAGCATTAACTCTCTCTCTCTCTCTCTCTCCTCTCTCTCTTCTCTCTCTCTCTCTCTCTCTCTCTCTCTCTCTCTCTCTGCCGATGCTGAAGGGAGGAGGCTAGTTGACTTTGCTGATGAGAACTTCCTCACTCAGTGGGTCAACGAGCCTACACGAGGCGAAAGCGTTCTAGACTTAGTATTCACGACCGAAGACAACCTCGTCACTGGCTCACCGTTGACGAATCATTGGGCGGGAGTGATCACGGTCTTATTAGGTTCCGTGTGTGCGTCCCTCGGGTGAAGCGTAGTAACTCGAGAGGCAGTAAGCTCGATCTCCGGCGGGCGAACTTTGTTAGCCTCAGGGATAGCGTAGGAGAGATGGGTTAGAGGTTGGCGGCGATGTTGAGGGAGTGTGGAGTGCATTCCGGGACGAGTTTATGGTGCTGCAGTCTGCCGCCATACCCTCAAAACCGGTCACCCCTGCTTCAACGCAGCCTAAGTGGTTCAATCGTGACATCGCTTCGGCTATCCGAAATAGGAAAGTAGCGTATAGGAGGGCGAAGGCCAATCGTTCCCACGAGAACACTGAGCGTATGTCCGCCTGTGTAGGGAAGTGAAGGCGAAGGTTAGGCTAGCGAAACGTAACGAAGAACTACGGGTGGCAAGCCTCTGCAAGGGGAACCCTAAGGAATTCTTCAGTTATGTAATAGTAGAAAGCCCATTAGAAGCATGATAGGTCATTAAAGGACGGAAGCGGCGTTCTGCGGACCTCCGACGCGGACATCGCTAATGTGCTTATGAGTACTTTGCGGAGCGTTCACCAGGGAGGATACCCGCGTCATCCCCGAGCCAGGCGTGAGGCACGAAGGTGCTGGCCTGGATAGTGTTAGATGTACCGCGACAGTCGTTGCTGATAGAATAACAAACTGAGCGCGTTTAAGGCTCCTGGGCCAGACCAGTTTTCTCCCCAGAGTGTTGCGAGAAGTGCGCGACCAGGTGGCTCCCCACCTGGCTACAGTCTTCAACAAATCGTTGGAGATGGGCCAGGTGCCTGGTGACTGAGGGAAGCCAACGTGACCCCTATCTTTAAGAAAGGGATCACGAAAGTCCAGGGAACTATCGTCCCATTAGTCTCACTTCAGTTGTAGGTAAATTATTAGAAGGGATAATAGCTGATAGGATCGTTGACCATCTGGATTCCTACAAGCTGCTTGGGGACTCCCAACATGGGTTTAGACGGCATAGGTCGTGTCTCACCAACTTGCTCGAGTTTTTCCACGTCATGTTGAGTGAGTACGATAAGAGTAGGGCTATTGATATACTTTATCTCGACTTTCAGAAAGCCTTTGATAAGGTACCTCACCGCCGGCTAACGGCGAAAGTGCGCGCGCTGGGTATCGGTGGGGAAATAGGTAGGTGGATTGAAAACTGGCTGAGGAATAGGCGGCAGAGGGTGGTAATTAAAGGGGCTAGATCGGGTTGGGCCTCGGTCACTAGTGGGGTTCCTCAGGGTTCCGTTTTGGGGCCACTGTTGTTTATCATTTACTAAATGATATCGACGGTGGCATCGTCAGTCGGATCGCCAAATTCGCTGATGACACCAAGCTTGGGGCCAATGTTGGGACGCCCGAAGCGATCGAGGAACTGCGTGCGGACCTAGGTAGGATAGGAGAGTGGTCCGAAAAATGGCAAATGCCGTTTAACTTGGGTAAATGCAAAGTGATGCACATTGGCTACGCCAATCCCAAGTCGGACTACTCGATGTTGGGTAGTAATATCGAGGTGACTGATTTAGAAAAGGACTTGGGTGTGCTAATTAGCAGCGACCTTAAGTTTACGAAACAGTGTGTAGAGGTGGAAAAGAAAGCCCAGAAACTATTGGGTTATATCAGGAGGCAATTTCAGTTTCGGAACAAGGAGATTGTGCTCTCACTGTACAATTCCCTTGTTCGGCCGCACCTGGAGTATGCTGTGCAGTTCTGGTCGCCCACCCTCAGGAAAGATATTGAGAGGCTGGAGCGAGTGCAGGCGAGGGCCACAAAGTTAATCCCTTCCGTTAGGCATATGGGCTACAATCGACGGTTACGCGCCCTGAACTTGTTTTCGCTTGAAACTCGGAGGCTGCGCGGTCAACTGATCGAGGTTTTCAAGCTCTTACGCGGGTTGAACGATGTCGATTTTAGAAGTATGTTTAGTTTAAATGATAAGTGATAACCCAACTCGCAACAATGGTTGGAAGTTGGATTTGAAACGGTTTAGGACTAGTGTGTGTGGGAATTACTTTACGTATAAGATCTGTGACACATGGAACAGGTTACCTTCGGAAGTTGTGAACAGTTCCTCTGTGGATCAGTTCAAGAAAAGGTTAGACCAAATTTTGCACACTATTTGAGTGTGTAGAAAATTTTCCGTGGCACCCGTTGCCATTGGTACCTCCTCGGTATGGGCCGCAAGGCCTTTTGAGGTACTTCTTTTCCTTGTAACTCCTTGTACCTCTCTCTCTCTCTCTCTCTCTCTCTCTCTCTCTCTCCTCTCTCTCTCTCTCTCTCTCTCTCTCTCTCTCTCTCTCTCTCTCTCTCTCTCTATATATATTATATATATATATATATATATATATATAATTCGGTATTCACAAAAACCGTGTAGAATATAGTGAAATAAACTTCCAGGTATGAAAGATTGAAAACATTAAAACCAAAGTTTTAAACCAACCAAAATATTCAACTACATTTAAAACCAAGTACGAAAAATGGAAAAGTTTTCAACGGTTAGTTAAATCAATCTTTTCAGTAAGGTCCGGATCACCTCGAAACAAGGGCCTTTATTTCTTGCTGGTAAAAGTCCGCTGGGTTTCGCTGGAGCCACCTCTTAACCTCCTCAACAACCTCATCCTCACTCTGAAACTTTCTTCCACGAATAGCATCCTTCATTGGCCCAAACAAATGGAAGTCTGAAGGTGCCAGATCTGGGCGGTATGGAGGGTGGGGTAACACAGTTAAGCGCATTTTTGTGATGGCCTCTCTTGTTTGAAAACTGTTGTGTGGTGTTGCGTTATCGTGCAAAAGAAGGACGTCTTCCAGTAATCTCTCCGGTCAAACTCGCTTTATACGTCTCTGGAATCTCTGTAGGGTAGCAATATATGCCTCTGAGTTGATTGTTTGTCCTTTCTTCATAATGTCCACCAGAATCACCCCTTTCATGTCCCAGAAGATGGTGGCCATAACCTTTCCTGCAGAGGGAGCCATTTTGAACTTTTTCTTGCGTGGGGAGTCTGCTTGATGCTACTCCATGGATTGGCGTTTTGTTTCAAGTTCAAAGTAGTGTACCCAAGTCTCATCCCCAATCACAATTCGTGAAAGAAAGTCATCCCCTTCTGTCTCGTATCGAACCAACGACTCAGAAACAATTTCTTTTCTTTGGGCTTTGTGATCTTCAGTTAGTTTGCGAGGAACAAACCGTGAACACACTTCTGAGTATTCCACTTGCTGAATTATCGTATTCACACTTCCTTCATTAATTTCTAGCTCCAGTGATAGCTCCTTGTATGTGACACGCCGATTTGATCGAATGACGCTGTTAGCACGTTGCACAGTGTGAGATGTCACAGCCGATGCCGGGCGACCGCTGCGTGGCTCATCATCGAGGCTGGCTCTCCCTCTCTCCGATGATCTCACACGTTTAGACCAGCGTCCAACTGTGCTTCGATCAACAACAGCATCTCCGTAAACGTTTTGTAGACGTCTGTGAATATTTCCAACTGTTTCCTTCTCTGCGGTTAAGAACTCGATAACAGTTAAAAACTCGATGTGTTTACGACGCACATCACTGTCAGACGCCATTTTCGAAACTGCGTTAACCGTCGGTTTTATAGAAGGGCGTTTAAAAGCGGTTTCAAACTGGAAAAATCCGGTTATGTGAAGCGCAGAAAGTTCAAACTTATGTCCCAAAAGACATTTCAGCCCCATGGCCTATTATTTAGCTAAGAAAGAAGGGTGGGGAAAAATATATTGAGTGCCCCTGGTACAAATTTAAAACCACAAAAGAATCCATGAATTACTAAGGACTAAGCGAAGGCGCAAAAATGTGATTAATATCGCACTGAATGTGTTGTATATAAATCTTAACATAGTTCTTTTTAACACATTTATAAATCTGTTTAAATCTGTTCTATACTTGTCAAAATTATCCGTTTACTATTTATTAAACAATTAACTTTCTTTTTAACGTTTTCATACTTTTAAAGAGCAAAAATTCATCTCTGAATGATGGCGTGATTTGTTTCGATTTTATGCGTGGCAGATCCAAACTATTATCTCCGGAGCGTACACTGTGTGTGTTGGTCCGAAATTTCTCTTACATAAATCTTCATGCAATCTGAGCACGGAACTTCATAAATTTCTCCTTTCGGTTCTTTGGTCTTAGAAGCCTGTACAAGTATACCAAAGGGGGAAATATTCCACAACCGAAACCAAACTCAAGTAAGTTTATCTCTCACACACACACACACACACACACACACACACACACACACACACACACACACAACACACTGAAATGAACTTTGTTTTCAGTGAAGCCTGCCTACTGTGTTCAATCGGAATATAGGACTTCAAACGTTGGATACCCACATTTTCTACGCAATTATAAAATATATACATACATATATATGGGTCATTCTCTGTCAGATCAACCAGTGCCTAACACCCTCATCTGTCAGACTTTGCTGAAATTTGGTTTATAGGGAGTTTGTGGGCCCTGAATCCATTTCTGAAATTATAAGGTCAATCCGACCAACGGTTCAAGAGATATGACCTCGGGAAATTTGAGCTCACTTGCGAGGTCACTAACATTTGGCGACCCATAACTTGGGTAATAATGGTCACAATTATAAACCAAATTTCAGCAAAATATGAGAGATGAGGGTGTTAATTTCAATTTTTTTTGGTTGATCTGACAGAGAATGACCCATATGTCAGGTCATCCCATAAGTAATGTCGTTTTTTTTGCATTGCTAAACTCGCGTCGTGTTTGGACATATTTCTCTGTATGAGTGAAGTTTCATCGTGTTAACAATCTTCGTTTATTTCACCCTTACGGATAAGATGGAGGTGTCAGAGGAACACACCAGGCATATAATGCTTTATGAGTTTAGAAAAGGAAATAACGCGACTGCAGCCGCAAAAAATATTCAGGATATTTATGGGGAGGAAGCTTTAAATGTAAGGAAATATCAAAGATGGTTCCAGAAGTTTAGGTCTGGTGGCTATGGCTTAACTGATGAAGCGCGCTCGGGCGAACCTGTTGAGTTCAATGATGACCTTCTGATAGCTACACTTGAAGAAAATCCTGCTGTAACTGTTGAAGAACTTGCCCAGCGACTAAATTCGACCGGTTCCATAGTTCATCGCCACCTGCAACAACTGGGAAAAGTGTCGAAACTTGGGAAGTGGGTTCCCCATACGTTGTCACCAGACAACTGTAGAGATCGCGTGAACATTTGCTCTTCATTGCATTTTCGGCAACTTCAAGCACCGTTTCTGAATCGACTCATTACTGGGGATGAAAATTGGGTGCTTCATCACAATGTTAAGCGTCATCGGCAGTGGGTTAGTGCTGGGGAATCTGCTACACCACAGCAAGAGGACATCCGCACCCCAGGAAGGTTTTGCTGTGCGTTTAGTGGGATATTCAAGGAGTGGTTTATTTTGAACTGTTGCAGCCCAATCAACCATTACAGCCGAAGTCTACTGTCAGCAACTTTAAAGACGGAGTGTTGCATTGCAAACAAAACGT
>JAJOZX010001953.1:600000-772731 GCA_023014485.1 Bathynomus jamesi | reverse complement strand
ATAAAAATAAATAAAAATAGATATGACAGTCATTTCTATTATTTGGGATTCTGAGAGTCATTTCTATTATTTGGGATTCTGAGTATAGGCGAACATGGCAGCAAATCTTCCCGACATAGTACTCCAGATTGCCAACTATGGCCTAGGCTTTTTCATGCTTTTCATGACTGCAATATTTTTGAAAGAGTTACAAAGATTTTACTTTTATTTCAAAGTCTGTTTTTAACTCTGTAAAAAATATTGAAAAAGTGGATGCTTTTTAAAAATAAGAAAAAAAATATATCGAGTGTAAAATTTTGTTTTTGGAAAGCACACACACACACACACACACACACACACACACACACACACACAACACAATTACTATGGTAGATATTTTGTATTTAGAAAACAAAAAGTGGTTGTACTGATATACTATCAAATACGGGTAAGTAAATTTTTAAGTAAATTTAATTGAATACAAACAAATAAACAAACAAACAAACACTTTATTTCAGACTCAACAGGTACAAACACTATACAAGTGGTCCATAGAAGATTAATAGATAGTTGTCTGGAGCACTGACGAAGTAGGCCAGTGAATTACTGCGCATAATGAACATACAATTGTCTACGCCAATGCTTCCAGATATAATTATATGCTTTTATTTAGATAATCATCAGAATCCAGTGTGATTGTGAATTTCTTGAGCTTACGTTTATACCCACCCGGATAGCATGCTAACCTTACATTAACATTACATTAACGTTTGCCATAACGTTACTGTAACGTTGAATCAAAGTAATTTTTTCATTGATTTAACGTAAATGTAACGTTAACAACGTAACTTTTGCCTGCAAACGTTCATCAAACCCAAATCTAAGAAAATTTTTCTGGACATTATATACATACAGTATATACAGTATTTCCCAGCGCTCGAGACACACGTGTTATAATATCCACCTGGGTAGCCTATTGGTTAAGACACTGGGCTACTGATCGGGAAGTGGTTGGATCAAATCCAGCTAGGACTTCGTGATTTCTAATTTCCTTCATGGATATATATATATATATATATATATATATATATATATATATATATATATTCAGGAAGAAGGGACTGAGGGTGAGCAACCGCAAAATTTCCTCCCCAAGAGAAGGAGGAGAAATGAGTTGAAATCAAGATACAAAGCTTTCGAGGTGTCTGAACATTCTGTGTTTGAAAGATTGGAAGTCAGAGACAGGGAAAAGATGGAGTCAGGAAGGTTGTTCCAGAGTTGGCCGGTTGAGTAGATGAAAGATTGAAAATACCGATTAACATTTGCGGTAGAGAGTCGAACATCAAAGGGGTGATAGTGTTGAAAGTCGGGTACCGCATGTTTTCCTAAAAGGAGGAGGCGTGCAGTTAGAGAGTTCAGAAGAGTAGTGTCTTTTATAACAGCAATAGTAAAGAGATAGTGAGGTAAAATTGCGGCAAAGGCAGAGGGATCGAAGATAGTCAGTAAGAGGCGGGGAAGTGATGAGACGAAATGCCTTTGATTTCAACGGGTCAAATAGAGCTGTGGGTTGAGCTACTCCACATATGAAATAGGATGGACAAGACCCCTGTACAGAGATAGCAACTGAGTATGGGTGAAGAGACTGTGGAACCGGTACAACACACCTAACCTCTTAGAAGCTGGTTTAGAAAGATAGTATATGTGGTCTTTCCACGAACGATCATGAGAAAGGGAAAGGCAAAGAATGTTAAGAGAAGAGGAAGGATTGAATTGTGTATTGTTGAAGAAAAGGAGATAGGAGTGGACGTCTACAACTGCAACTATAGATCGGCCAGAAAGGAAATCAGAGATAGAAACCGAAGGAGGACAGTTTGGAAATTAAAGCTCTGTGTGAGACTCTTTCAAAAACTTTTGATATGTCTAGCGTAATAGCAAAAGTTTCACCGAAATCCCGAAAGGAAGATAACCAAGAGAGAGAGAGATATACAAGAAGATCGTCAGTAAAGCGGCCCTTGTGGAACCCATACTGACGATCTGAAAGAAAATTGTGAGTAGAGGTGTTCAAGAATCTTCCAGTTAAGGATAGATTCAAAAACTTTAGACAGGTAAGAAATCAAGGCAGTTGGACGATAGCTGGAGGGTTGAGAGCGGTTACCCCTCTTTGGGACAGGTTGAATGAAAGCGAACTTTCAGCAGGAAAGAAAAGTACCAGAAGAGACAAAGACGAAAGAGTTTGCCTAGGGAGGGTATCAGCACAGAAGCATGGCTCTGAGAACAACAAGAGGGACCTCATCACGATCGTACGCCTTCCTACAGTTTAGCCCATATAAGGCAGAAAAAATCATCTTTGGCAGAGATTCTAATTTCAAACATAATTAAATTAGAGTTGAAGAGGAGCTGGAGGGTCAGCACCGGAATCGTTGTGGGTTAATTTGGACGTGAAAGCATGGACAAAGAATTAGGCAAAGAATTAGTGCCAAAAGCACTTGGGAGGATCCAAAGGCCGAACTGGAGCGACAGGACAGGAAACATATATAAGATTGTGGTCGGATCAGCCCAATGGAGAAAAAGTTTGACAAAGTAAGAAGAAGGATGAGTGGTTAGAAATAAATCCAGAATGTTGGGACTATCTCGAAGACAATCGGGGATACGAGTACAGTGTTGTGAAATCTGCTCAAGATCATTCAGAATAAAGAAGTTATAAGATAGTTCACCAGGGGTATCAGTGAAGTGGGAGGACAGCCAAAGGAGGTAGTGTTTAGGTTGCTGAAGTTTATGAAAAGTGAATCAGACAGATGTTCAGGACATCTGGAATGGGTGGTATACGTAAGTCACTTTGTAATGCGTTGAGTGAGCGAGTTGTTATGCCTGAGACATTACTGAGGGGTAGCTACTCGCTCACACCAGATTACAAAGCGATATTTGTAATATATATATATCATCTGGCTGTTTTGGCGTTTTCATCTTGTTCAGTTGTTTATCTGTGTATTGTTCTTAAAGCGTAGATACTGGCAGTCTGGCACGTATACATAGTTCCACTGCAACAAATGGAAATAAACTTGAATGTGTCATGGTCACTTCACTGGCGTCGGAAAAGAGTTTTAGATAATAACTGCACAAAGAGAGATCTCAATGTGGCAGTTTAAATATTTCATAAGTAATTATCCTTTGACTTATATTCTTCATTATTTTTCAGGTGATTTGTGGATTTTGGTTGAGTATTGTAAGTATGGAAACCTTCTCAAGCACATTCAGCGATACAAGTCACGATTTGTAAACCAAGTTGATCCCAACACTGGTATTATCGACGTTCATAGATTTACGCCCTTCCCAAATGAACCCCTTTCACCCACTTCTCAGGGAAGAAACAGTCGTGGGTACGACGTACAACTGTATTGTTTTGTAACACTGTTTTTATTGTGTTCCAGTTATCATGTCATTCCTGTATATCATATCATAGAAAACCCTTCCGCCATTCGGCTTAAATTTGTAACTGTAAATTAAAACAAAGTATTATCCAACTCTTCTCAAAACTGAATACATTGACAAGTGTTGATTTTGTTTTTAGGTTGAACAAAACACCCAGTGTGGATGCTGATGGCTACTTAGAAACTCGTTCCCAGACCGGTTCTCTCCGTGAGTCGCGTCCTCTCGCTAGGAATACCTCAACAGCTTCCAATGTAGGGTCTTTGCATGGTACCTCTAGGCCAGGGATGTACGTGGGCAACCCTCATTATGCAACGGCAGGGTTTGCACAACAGACCGCTCAAGTAAGAGAAAACATTACTGAGATACAGTGTGTACAAAAACGGTTAAAGAAAGACGAATGAGGAAGTTCTGACTTTAGGTCTTGGTTAAACGGAAAGTTCAAAGAGCTCGAAATCCCTCTGTCAGTTATGCCCGTTTAGATCAAGTTAATGTACAAGTTTACAAATCGGCAATAAAAAGACCAGTAAACCAATTCAAAAATTTAAAAAAATTACCAATAATAAAATACAAGTAACTCAATTTATATTTAAGATCCCATATACAATTTTATGAGTAATGAGGTGAAAAGTTTCTGTGATGAAAGTAGTGCATGTATGAGAGTAAACAAAACACTAAGTAAATGGTTTGATATAAGTGTTGGTGTGCGTCAAGGGTGGCTGTTCAATCCGTTTACGGATGGGGTGATGATAGAGGTGAAAGTACCAATGTTTGAAAGAGGATTGAATTTGGTGCGTTATGGGAATAGGCGGGGCATGTCAAATCTGTTGTGTGTCGATGATGGTGTGCTGTTTCCTCAGAGTGAGTGTGATATGCAAGATGCTATTAAGAGTTTTGTGGCTGTGTGTGTGTGTGTGTGTGTGTGTGTGAAAGAAGACTGTTGAAAGTGAATGTGGGTTAAAGTAAGTTATTGACTGTAGAGAGAGGGAAATTCGGGCTGTCATGCAGTGGTAAATGATGAAATACTAGAGGTGGTAGAGTCTTTTAAGTATTTGAGATGTGTATTGAACAAAAGAGGTACGAATGCAGATAAAGTTAATAGTAGTGTGAATCAAGGAAGAAAGATGGCGGGTCCGCTGAAATCGGTTGTGAGGAAGCGGAGACTGGGTAGAGATGCTGCGAGATGTTTACAGGAAGGTGTGTTTGTACCGACACTTTTGTATGGGTGTGAATCATTGACTTGGCATGAAAGGGAGAAGTCAAGAGTAAGAGCAGTTGAAATGGATAAATTGCGAAGTGTGTGTGGCGTGCGTCGGATTGATAGAGTAAGAAATCGTGTGGTTCTGGACTGCTGTGGCGTGCACAAGTCAGTGGAAGTGAAAATTGAGTAAAATGTCTGAAGGTGGTTTGGCATGTCGAAAGAATGTAAGATGACAGAGTTGTAAAAAGAGTATATGAGAGCGTTTGCGAAGGAAGAAGGGGGAGAGGAATGGCGAGAAGAAGGTAGATGGACATGGTCAGTGGTGGATCTAGCGAGGTGTCTTGGGTGGGGGCCAGAAGTAGAAGGGGGACGCCATAATGAAGATAAAATGCTGGGAAAGCTGCCTGACAATTTTTTGACGACTGCGATGTATTATTGTGAAACTACAAAGTATATTACTATAATTTGTAAGTTTTATTACGAGAACAATGAACTAGACAGTAACTGAACATTATATCACATCAGTAATTCCAGGTTCAATGGCCTAATCACGTGCTGTCTTACAATACAAATGGTAATTTCCTTTTGCTAGCCATGGCATATCTGTCAATGACTGCGTTTGTGGAACGCAGACGACTGCGGTGCATCTGGAGCAACACGAGTGCCTCGAGTCTCTCCTCTGACAGAGTACTCCTGATGGCAGTGCATGTGCGATCAACTTTGCTAAACACCCTCTCTACTCTACATGTTGACACGGGTAGTTTTGCCAAGAGGGTGAGCAGAGAGATCATATTGGCAAAGATACTTTCATTGTCCATGTATTCAATGACTGCAAATACTGTAGTTGGCGGTGGCTTATCACAGGCCGACCGGTGTCTTTCCCATATTTTAAACTCAGTATTCACATCACATTCATCAGGACGAGGTTTCAGGAATGATGCATACTTGGGGTATGCAGGTTGCGCATCATCTCAAGAATTTGTAGCTACAAGACTTGGAATAATGCAGTTGAGCCCAACTACCAACTCTGTGTGCGTGCCAGACATTTCAGAGAACTCTGAATGCAGCATCTAGAGCTGAGAGATACACATTGATTTGGTAGTACGTTTCTATGTCCTGGTTGTGTCCAGCTGTGTCACGATAGCGGGACCTGGAAGGGAGACGTGGTTCTTTCAACTCCACCTCCACCACTTCTGCTTTGACTTCAACCTTATGGGAGCTCTCTGAAAATAATACCTCACACTCCTCCCGCATTGACTGGAGTTCTTGTTTGGTAGTATTTAACAGTTTCATTGCTCGAAAAATGTTCCCACCTTTCTGTTTGAAGTGTTGCTGACAGTGGTTTCATCAGTGATAATATTGCTTGCAGGCACGCCAGTGAGACCAGAGTTTTTTTTTTTTCTAAGCTAGCCAGAAGGATGCATGCTAGCTTTTGTACTGGCATCTCTGTCTGTCTATCCCTCCATCTCATGGAGTTTCTGAGGCTATCGTTGGAAGACAGTTCCAAAAGCGCGAAACAGCAGTGTGCCTCTCCACAAAACGGGTAGTACACAATATCAGAAGATTTCTGTTATCAGTTATTCTCCACCCCATGCTTTTTCAGCAAGGCGACACGCTTGGCACTGCTGAAATGGTACCATGGGCATTCCTGATGGTAGGCACTGCGAGGCATTTTGAGCATGACAGGTTTGTTTCATGAGAAACACAATGCTAAAGGGGCTGACTTTTTCACAACTGAAGCTGCACCTAAGACCATACTTGACATTCCAGCTGTTCCATCATAGCCTTGTCCAACACAACAGCTCTTATATAATGTTGCTTTATCAATCTCTGATAAGATGGTCTTACCAAGTGTTTCTCCATTGAATTGCACCTCTTTTTTTCTTCTTACTTGAACTTGATGTGGTTAATGCTCTCTCACATACATCCACCACAGCAAATGGGTCCTCTCGCACAACATAACTGCCATCAGCATTACGTTTGACGTATCTGACTACAACACCATTTGCGCTCTAGCCTGCCTGTTTGTTGATTTATCAACTAGAATACGCCAATAACTTGCTGATTTCACAACATGGACGATGTCCTCCTTCAGCAGATTACACATCACAGTAAGAAAATTGATCTGAGTAGTCTCGCTGATGTATGCTGGGGTTTTTTGTTTACCACTCTCAATTAGTTGCTGCTTGAAAGCAGCATCATCTGCTTCTACCCGGTACCGTAACAAGTGTCTGAAGTTGCCATCATTCTCTGAGTTTATCACCTGATCGTTTTTCAACAGTACAAATCCGTCATCCCGATGTCGACGTAGAGCTATATTCTGGACAACACACGACTGTAGCAGCGGCATTACTCTACGCAACATGTCACGGTTGTGCTAAACTTCTTTAAATGAAACTGAACTTACCACATTTCCCACATCTTCACATTTTCAGCTTAAGTTATGTAGGCTACTTTAATAGTTCTGTAAATAGCTGGGAGGACATGTCCCCCTCCATGGTAGTTACGCCTCTGCTTCGTATCGTCATTATTTATGGCAAATTTAATCTTTTTAACTCTTAAAAATGACAAAATATAGGCTATATCACTATTAAAAACATATTTCATGTCATACTTGTCAAAATTCCCAGTTCAGGACTCAAATTGTAGGGTTCATCAAAGAGGCCATTTCAGGACGTCCAAAAATTTGTCTTGCCTCACCAATCCTCTTTTCATCTCGTTTAATTTATTAATCGTTCGGTACGACGATATTGAGGCTTTTTTTACCTCTGCCGAAAGGGCGCCATTTTCTACTCTGGGGGGCGCTAACACAGCCCTTCGGGGGTCCATGCCCATATGGCCCCCTTAGATCCGCCTATGGACATAGTAAATGGTTGCATGAGGAAGCGTGGATTTGATCTGGGTGATGCATGAGAAGTGGTTGCAAGTAGGTTGGAATGGAGGAGGCTTGTTAAAGGTATGTAAGCGCGGGACTGTCTCCTTTATTTTTGACAAAGCGTGGAAGCACCACCACATATGGTGTATGAAGCGCCGCAGGTGTGGAATTTAGCCATCTGGGGTGGGTGGATACTGATCTACCAGGATACCGATGTGAGTGCATGTGTATGCCTTTTCTCTTTTTCCTTACCTTTCAGTTTTTATTTTTATATCCGAGCATGTCCGCCTTCTCACTCTCATTCATTTGGCAAAGGAGAGTTTGATGGTGTATATATGTATGTATGTATGTATGTATGTACTGTATATAAAGTTTTATAATGACATAAAATCTAAAAGAAGTAAAGCCAAAATTCATCACAGGTTTATAGTTACAAGTTCTTTAGTTAAATCTATAGCATCTGTTATAAGCAATAATATTAAGACAACTGTATTTCACTAAAGTTAATCAATATTCTCTTTTAATATAGAAAAACGTCATCTTTCACTTCGATTAGATAGAAAATTTGCCAGATTTCAATGATTAATTGAAACTTTTCAAAATGAAAGTGTTCTTCGGATCTAATCCTGAATATATATATATATACTTTTAAAGATAATTGGGCCTCCCTCTCCTGGTCAACCTGTCACACCGCCTTCAGGGGGTAGTAGAGAGCACTACATGACGGCGAATCAATTAACGTTCCCTCCAACGCCCACAATGCACGAGAGTACTGCCTCTAATCCCAGCTCCGACGGGGGTTACCACATGACCGTAAATACGGAAATAACCGGAGTTTCTTCCCCACCACCTTTTTCACCTTCTTCAGTCACTTCAGGTAATAATTGTAAAAATTTTATCCCTCCAAAAGTTTGACGAAATCGAAACAAAGTCTCTACCGCTCCGTGAAATACAAATGGGGGAAGGATAGATTCCAGGGTTCAACTAATTTTCAAGCATAAGTTTTAGCTTATTCATTTCCAAGTTAGGTGGATATAAAACTGGGGGACAAAAACCCCTTTAAGTAGGTCCTTACCTCTTCTTTATCATGAAATAAATCAAACGATTGGACTAGATTTCTGAATGAGGCGCCTACCGACGACGGACTACGACTCTTTTTCATGGAACAGACAAGGAATCTACGTATTCCACGAGTCCATGAAGAGTGTGTGTATTTCGTCCACTTCACAGAATTTAGACTTAATAAAAACTATATTTCACGTATATATCAGTCAGAAAATTTAGTTTTCTAGAGGGGATAACTAAGGCAGAGTTCACAGTTTCAATGGAAGTGAATTTTATTACAAATACTAAATATAAATCCATTATCCGTTTTCTTTTGGGGCTGGCTGCAAATGATTTGAAAATGATAATTTCTTTTGGGGCTGCAAATGATTTGAAAATGATAATTTCTTTTGGGGCTGCAAATGATTTGAAAATGATAATTTCTTTTGGGGCTGCAAATGATTTGAAAATGATGTTTTCTTTTGGGGCTGCAAATGATTTGAAAATGATAATTTCTTTTGGGGCTGCAAATGATTTGAAAATGATAATTTCTTTTGGGGCTGCAAATGATTTAAAAATGATGTTTTCTTCTGGGGCTGGCTGCAAATGATTTGAAAATTATAATTTCTTTTGGGGCTGCAAATGATTTGAAAATGATGTTTTATGAACATAAGTTTGTTTTTATTTCAGGCGATTCCTTTTTCGACTCCCAAGGAGGAGGAATACCCGGGATCACATCTCCTTTCACTACAACAGACCTCGTATGTTGGGCATGGCAAGTCGCAAATGGCATGGAATATCTCGCAAAACGAAAGGTGAAATCTTTTTACTTTTAATTAGCTTCTAAATTGAAACGGAGACTTTATTCAATAGCAAATTAATTGGAGAAAAATAACTGAGATGAAATTAAATTAATTGAAATTGGAAGAGTAAAATTGTTTTTGTGGATTAAAAGTAATGAAATTTTTCTAAACTCGAATTAGATTATATCATTGCGATATAATAATTTATTTACTAAACTTTCATAATTCTACCTCAAAACGTGACTGAGGATGCTGATGTAAGTTTGTAAATTGGTGGAATGGGAAGATAGAACGAGAAAATAGTTATGAATTACCGTACGTGTTATGAAAGAAACAATTAAATTTGTGGAAGCAAATAAAAATACTGGTAAAAAGGAGTGACGAGTGATATATATATATATATTAGAGGAGATTACAAACCTTCAAAACATAATTTTTAAAAGCTTTTTGTTTATTTTCCTTCACTTGTTTCGAACGAGATTCGTATAAAAAACCTGAAAAGATTCAGATGTAAATTTACTTTTCTATAAAATGAATTTACTTTGGAATATCGAACGTCGTTATTCACCAAATATTTCTAAACTACCTCTGCAGGTAAATGTTTACCAATCGTATGAATATTTTTTCTAGGTTCTTCACGGAGATTTGGCTGCCCGAAATCTTTTGTTAGCGGAAAACAACGTTGTGAAAATCAGTGATTTTGGTTTATCCAGAGATATGTACAAAAATGATATTTATATGAAAAAATCAGACGTAAGAAATAAGTTTATTTTCTCTCATTTACAATAAAATCATCCATGACCAAAATCTCAAAATTTGAAAGAACACTTAATGATACACAATAATACTCTATCCATTTCTCTCTTAAAGAATACACGCATAAAGCTACTAGTACAAAAGATAAAAGTTTAAGAGCAGCATCCGCCGCTCGTCCTTATAATTTCAAATGAAACTTATTTAGATTTTTCGATTGATTCCTTCCAGTTCAAAAAAGTGCAGCAATTTTAAGTACACCATCGACAACACTCTCACTGCATTTGTCCCTTCTGATTAAATGTACTTTTAAAAGGTTATTCTGAAATATTTCCATAAGTATAATTTCTAATTGAAAACCAAACAAACGATTTTTATTACGGATCATTCACGATCCATAGCCACTTAACCTAACAAACAAATACAACATTTTCGTACACTTAACTTAATATACGAATTACATTACAAAAATAAGGCCAGCATGGTCACTTAATCTAACACGCAAATCTAATCTAATACGTCTTACAAAAATAAGGCCAGCATGGCCACTTAATCTAACACGCAAATACGTCTTACAAAAATAAGGCCAGCATAGCCATTTAACCTAACATACAAACGCAATCTTATCATACAATTAACTTTATACGTAAACACAATGTTTGCTACATTACAAAAATAAGGCATTGCACACCAGCAGTTGTCTGAATCAAGACTGCCATATAGGTGATAGGTAGACAGTATCTGAGGACAGGACATTGCACAATAACACAGTGGAGCTGTTTTGGACCCTAGTAGTGAAATTATATATATTCTTCCGGATTAACACTTGGCTGGTAGGTAGGTTACGCGTTGTAAACGTAAAACTGGCACTGCACCATTTTGGTTCCCTACACAACATACAGAAAATGAAGTTGAATTGAAAATTACTTTGTAATTGTTACAAAATCTAGAAGAGGAAGAGCCATTGTTGTCCCAAGGCGATATGATGACTAAGCTGATTGATGCAGCATTGCTTGTATACAGGGCTATTCAAAATGATTCACCTGATTTCAAATGAGAATATTTTTTAATGTTACAAATACAGAGTGATTTGTGATACATCAACCAAAAGAAAAACTGTCCAAATTTTGTCTCTCACCTCATACATGCTCTGACTTCCCCTAGTTACACGAGCAACGTCGACACGATAGTCGAATTCCTCCCATACTCGCTCCAGCATGTCCGTTGTCACTGACTCTACTGCATCCTGTTACCTCGAACTGCCGATACCACCGACGGATGCTCTGAGCACCCGGTGGATCTGTTCTGTAACGTCGACGAAACTCACGCTGCAATGTGACTACCGATTTACAGCTCGAAAACTGCAACACACAAAACGCCTTCTGCTGTGCGAACGCCATTTTCACACTGACTGTTTGTTGCTAGGCTAGGCCACGGCGTGACTTTGGAGCCTTCTCGCGGTGATCTTGTAAAACTCGGAGATTTCCTCTTTCATGTGGTGTATGCCCAGTTGATGCACGGTCGATAGGTACGGAAGTATTCTCAGTTGAAATCGGATGAATCATTTTAAATAGCCCTGCACTCTTGTGGCATCATTTTTTTGGGGCACTGCGCGTCCTTTCTACTCGTTTGTTGAATGCGGCACTTGTAGGGTGTGGTCTTATACAGAGCGCTCTTGCAATTCAGTTTGGTTGTTTAGATACAAGGTTGTTGCATCGTGCAATGGTGCAGGTTGTGTTGTTGTTGCAAGGTTTAGAAAGAAGACCATAAATAGTGCCCTTTTGTTTTTTATCTTAATTTTATACAACTGAGGCCTAAGGTAGGCCCACATCGAGTCAGCAACCCTGATGTAGGACCTAATAGGACCTCGAAGTCCGTAAGTTTTTAGTCTAGCTTAACTTGGACTCTAGGATAAAACTGGCCCTTCAGAGCTTGGCCGTTCACGGCTCAGCTGGGATTCTGAACCCAATAAAATGAAAAATAACAGTAATGAACATATCTGTCTTATGAATTACCAACCTATCACTAATGGTACCATGTCTTTATTAATTTGATGGAGGTTTGCCTAGTTTTGTTTCACTCTTACGAAACTTTCTTCGCAGGAGATTATGCCTATTAAATGGATGGCCCCTGAAGCAATTCAACAAAAGGTATTCAGCATTCAGAGTGATGTGTGGGCATTTGGTATCACCCTGTGGGAAATGTTCACGTTGGGGAATACGCCCTATCCGGGTATTCCTCTCAACCAGGACTTTCCCATCGCCTTGGAGAACGGAATGAGAATGGAGAAGCCTAAATACAGCAATGAAGAAATGTGAGATTTGAAATTGTTTAGTTACTCTTAATATTTACAATACGGATGATATACGGGTATTATACTAATTATGACTCGAGTTTATTATATCTATCTAACCTTTAATACCTTTCACATGGTAGTCTAAGTTACTAAGAACGCAATCCTTTTCTTAAACTGTATTAAATTTTATCTTCTCTTCTGTAGTTGTTGTTGTTTTGTTCAAATATGAACTGGTCTTACCCAAACTTACCAAAGTAGATCGTAAAACTAAATTTTACTCAGATAAGAATTTGATGTGACTAAAGAGAATGGATACATTACACGTTCATTTGTAGAATGCTCACAATATATGCGCTTGACGGCTGTCATAAATTATAAACTAAAACAATGAAAGGACCCGTAATCATGAAATGAACGTACTTAATCTTCAAACTCCGTAACCATAACATTACTCTTCTCACTCAAAATATTACCTCTGAATTTAACACACTGTTTCCCACTAATATTTTATAGGTACAGTTTGATGTTGAATTGCTGGAGGTTGAATCCGTTGGAACGGCCAAGCTTTAGCAGAACTGCAGAAATGCTCTCGGACATGTTAAGTTCAGAAAGCAGAGAAGTAAGAAATGATACGAATCTTTTAAAGTTTAATGACATTTATTTCACTAACGGAAAATGTTGCTGCGCCACATATAGTCTCATTGTGCTACATTTATTCTATTAACTTTATGTTCTAGAAGACTAGAAGGCTATCGGGATTTGCGAACGCCTGATTACATTAAAGGGAGAAACCATACCTGATCATATTGTTTTTGTAAAGACTTCCTTTCTTTCTTTCAGAATTATGTAGCGATGAACACTGTTTACATGCGAAAGAACGAAGAATGGATGGAATATAATGAGGATTACCTCAACATGGTCACCAGTCCAGACTTTGAGAATCTACAAGTATGTTCAAGAGATAAGGATTTTAAAATATTACTATATATTCTAGAAACAAGTATATAACCAGTGGTGGTTGAATTACTTTTTATTTTGGTAATGTCGTTTTCAGGTACTTGAGTAAATGTTATTTCATTACAGTTAGTTACTTTTCTAACTGTAATTTATTACAGTTAAAATTACTTTCTTTTAAAAGTAAGTGATTGCCTTAACAAAATGCTTTAACTTAAAGGATAACTTTATGGTCTCTATACGAAAGTTTTATTTTTAAATTTACACCACACTTGTATTAACGCATCATTCGTAGTGACAAACACGTCATTGTTTGCTAGGAAAGTAAACACTTCTTCAATTTGGAAAAAAACTATCATTTTCATCATATAAATGTGGAAAGAAATAATGTTCACATTCACCATTAAGACGTTTTCTAAGTTGTTTTCAATTAAAAACGATGATGAAGCCAGAACATTAACCCAGCACGGCTAAACAGTCGTTCGTGCCACGTTTGCTAGGACTAGTGTACTTAGGCCTGCATTACATATATTATTAAAAATCTCGTGTCTCAACAAACTTGGGGTGAGAAATCAGAAACATCCCAAAGGCAGTTCGAGGCTACTGTTTCCCATCGCGAGAAGAAATTCTGAAAGATGGGTCCCTAGTCTAATCTATCCGCTCCTCTATCGCAGGAGATGCAGAGCTAGCTGCATCTTAGTACGTGCAGTGGGGTCGCCATATTCCTACGCCAAAATTCTGATATTTATTTGACTAAAAACTTTGCACAGATTTCGTAACGTTTGTTAATTTGTTTGTGAGTAGCTAAAAAGAAATTTGGAAACTTGAAAATTTGAAAGAAAAAAAAGTAGTAATTTCTGAAGAGAGAAATGTAACGATTACATTTTTTTTTAAATTTGTATATCGTTACAGATTTGTAATTCGTTACGATGAGTTACTGGACAAATAATTTGTAACGAATTACTTTTGTAACATGAATATTGTAAATATACTCTTTAACACGTAAATATACTTTGTAAATATACTCTTTAGCTCTTTGGTAGTACATATATTTGTGAATAATAATTCTCATTGGTGAAACTCCTCAAAAAACAGCATCGATTGCAACTTTTTCCAACCTTTCGCACTTAATAACAACACGTCTGACACCAGATACTGATAAATGGATAGAGAAAATGTAGCAACACTTAAGATTCTAGCAAATCCAAATACGTATTCCTTTCTACACTCCGCAATTTAATTATGACTGCCCTAAATATTGTAGCTAGGCCGCGAATTGCTTTAAATGTAGACAATAGCCCGAGATAACAAAATAAAAAGAGAGAGAAAAGGTTGCCAACCATTACTTAAATAATTACAGTTTCGTGTGTGATCGAATGAGCGTAAGTTTGCATGAATGATTTAGTTATATTTTTCAAACTATTCTTTGATTTAAAAACTTTAAATATTACCTAAATAACTTCAATACATGAATTAATATTATTGTTGTTTATATAACTGTTACAATTTTGTGCCTAGAAGTGTGATTGGTTGAAGAAACATTTTGCCCATAACTAAGAAGAACTAATATCTTATATGGGTTGGCATTCTATATCACTTTATCCTTTTCCTATAAATGTGTACAGGTTACGTAATTACATAAAGTTAGGTTAGGTTAGGTTAAGGTAGGTTAGTTTAACAGTTGCACAGCTACGGATAAAAGTTCAGTTTCTAAAAAGCATAAAAAATTACAAGTTAGTAATTGTTGGTTTTTGCTAATAACATTTCATTTTTGTCCCCCCCCCCCAAAAAAAAAATCCAACAAAAAAGATAGTAATTTTTATGCTTTTTATAAACGTTCGGTTTCTAGGTGAACTTTTACGAAACTGTACATTTATATACGAGTATATTAATACTATTTACTTGCCAATAAGTATCAATATTTGATTGGCTAAACCCAACTTGTTACACGAGAGGTCCGCATCCAATATCCAGAAAATCTCCCCCGTGGAAGTCAAATGTTAATCAAACCACTATATACCAATGTTTAAAGTGACTACCTTTAGATCAGCTTATATTTCTGACCCATCAAATGGTATCAAATATTTATAGTGCTTCTGAAACCTACTAGAGAGTATGAATGTATTTTAGCTCAAGTTAGTTGACAGAGGCATAAGCCGTAAATATAAACAGACTTGCATACATCAAATGTGTCTTCGTTCACAGTCGCCAATTGGAGAGGCCGTCGTCGGCGGCGATTCCTACATTCCAATGCAGGTGTTGAGGGGCGCTCCCGATGGAGGAGAGGAAAACCGTATGGGCTATCTAGACATGAGGTCTGTGAGAAGCAGCCCTCTTCCTCCGGACTCAATATTCAGCCCCAGGCCTTCGACAGAGGATATAAAAGATCCAGCAGGCACAGTGTAAGAAGTTAGACTTTAAATTTTAAAAATTTGCTTAAAAAGAATGAAATATTTGACTAATATTTTTATGGACAACTGTTAAAGACTTTTATTAAAATGACTGAAGACATGTTTTCTCCTTAACAGCTTTACATTTAGGGGGAATGATGAGCCATTATCGGAAGACCAACAATCTCCGATGGAGACGTCAAATCTCCTTGACCAGACAGACCACACTGAGAAAACTCAAGCTCTCGTTCAAAGCTCCAACGACTCTCGAAATAATAATAACAACATCAATAAACTTAATAGTTTAAATCAACAACAGGACCCACTTTATCAGAACTTAGAAAAAGTTGCTTTACAAAACAAACAAAGCATTATTGAAACACAAAATGATGAGATCATTAATGATGACCATGACATCAGTGAAGATACGAGTAGAAATTACATGAACATTCCGAAACATGGTGTTCATTATGTGAATTCGGGAGACATAATTTAGTATACAAACACTAGACTGAACGTGAACTCAGATGTATGACTTTATGGAAGAAACAAAAAAATATAATATTGATCCACTGTTAATTGTTTCAGTGTGACTTAAGTGTTACTCTCACGAATACTATCAAGTGTGAAAACTGTTTCCCAGTATTTATTAATTAAAATATTAAAAATTTGTATTTTGTAGAGGTCTATTTATCAATTTTTTTATAATTTAAGAAAATTGAGATTTCACTATTTGTACGTTATGTTCTTAATATGCATTTAGAACTGCCAAAGATGCGAATTAATTATAAGATATTTCATGTCATGCTGTTTCATATAATGCATCGTTCTTTATTTTTGTACTCTCTCTCTTTTCTCTCTCTCTCTTTCTCTCTCTCTCTCTCTCTCGCTATGAATTCGTTTCTGTCTTTTGTTGTAAGTGGTAAAGCATCCTGTTTCACGGTGTTTACTGAATCTGACCAAAAAACTCCATCTTTGATTTCTTTATCACTCCTAATTAAATGGTTGATATCTTTGCTTACAAGCAGAAATTTGCGTTTCTTTAGTACAAGTTTGATTTACTATTTTTTCATTTGCTTCCCTTCTCTCAAATTATTATTAGTGACAAGTCCGTTATTTTATCGTTGTTATGTGACGTAAAACTTCTTTTCACTATTTTCAGCGTTTCACAATTCTCTGATAACGACTCGGAGCGGTTAGTCATCCAGTTCAAAAATATAAGGGTGATAATCTGATCAATTTGACTTCACAACTTACTATTTCTTTGCAATTTATTTTAGTCATTTATGTCGTAAGAATTGAGCCGAAACAAAATCGGCTTTCAACATTTGATTGTGAAGAATGGGGTTTAATACACCCGAGACTATTGTAAATAACATGATTTAATAATACTGTTTTCAATGTAAAATATGCATTTATATTATTATTATATGATATAAAATGTACTTTGCTTTTCATTCTAAAAAGAATAATTCCACTAAAATAAGTTTGAGAAGCAGCCACGACACTCGAATGACAATATCAAATTACAAACTTGGATTTCATATATCGGATGAATCGCCTAAACTTGAATTGAATTTGGACTTTGAATTTTAACTAACAATGACTTTGAATTTGGGTTGTGGCTTTAGCTTAAATTCTTACTTTTATTTTATTTATTATTTTTAATTTGACTGAGCTTCACTTTTCATTATGAACTCTCAATTACATGAATTTGAATCTGGCTGCGGGTGTCGGACAGAACTTTTGCCCTCGTCTTAAGTGTCCATTTTTATCGATGGATTGAGAGAAAAAATCGCTTGGCTTTCATGAAAGCGAGAAATGAGACATTATCCGAGTTTATTTCACCGGATAATGCACTTCACGCATAAATGGGCTAACAGGGCAGTTATAATGAAATTCGAATTTGTTCACTATACTTGTTTTAAAGGATTTTACAAGCTCTCTAAGAGCACTAAGCGACCGACTAGAGGGGTTGGGCATACCGGCATTCACTGCCTTTTTGAATTCTAGGCTTCAGCCTTAACTGTCACGGTTTTACAATAGATTTCTAAAGTTACATTTGGCAATACTGGAGAGAGTCGTTAGGCTGTCAAAAGGTTGCCAGATATCTAATACAGACATTAGGACATTTTATAAAGTATTAAAGCTTAAAAGATCAATACCTTAATTTATAATACAGGAGTAATATCTTAAAATTTTAACAAAAATTTATTTCCTGTGGAAAACCATTTCCACATATGATGTATCATGGTTGAATATTTAATTTCTCAATTAAGTTATCAGTAAGTGAAAGAGCTAAATGAATAACTGACAAAGTTAGGTTGTTAATCTGAAATAATTTATTAGACCACCGATGATGGTGAAGAAAAAGAAAAAACTAAAACTAGGAAGACCGAAACTGTAGAAGATACACCTTCGATTTTTAAAATGGTTGGCATAATTTGCACTCTTCCAGAAAATACAAAAACTAGAATATACAAAAACTAGAAAAACTAGAAAATGGAAAAACATTTGTATATATTCTAAGATTAAAATTCATACAAAAAATAAAACAAAGTCTTACGAAACACTTAAGGATTCACGCTGGGGTAAAATCTCTTACACTGCGTTCGCACTTATTAAGCAGATTACATTTTCTCCAATGTTTTCAAATGTTTTTCCCCGATTTCAATGAAATTTGTAGCAAATAATCATTATATATAGCAGCATTGATGGTATTCATTTCGATAAAATATTTTGATAATTAAAATAATTATCTCATTTTATTGAAAAATATGTAAAATATTGTGTTCCGAATTATTAAGCAAGTATTCTATTTATGGATCTAAATGGTGAAAATGGGTAAGAAGAAGGATTTAACATTAACTGAGAAAAGAAAAATAGTCAAGTTACCGCTGAAAATATAAAATCTATTGAAATTGCGAAGCAGTTTGGCAGAGCTTATCGAACTGTAAACAAGTTTGTAGCGGAGGGTACCAAACTGAGGCAGCGAAGTGATAAAGGAGCTATAAGAAAAGTGACAAGGCGGCAGATATCTGTAATCAAGCGCAAATTGCAAAGCATCCATTGTCCTCAAGTAAAGAGGTTTTTGAGCAGGCTGGCATACATAATATACCAAGAACATCTCGATGTGGAATCCTCCAAACAATTGGCAAGACGTGTAAATCTACGATTCGGTCACCATTAACACCCAGGTACAAGAAGCAGCGTGTTGAATGGGCGCATCAGTACGTGAAAACAGATTTTAATACTGTATTGTTCACCGATGAATGAAAAGCAATCCTTGAGGGACTTGATGTTTGGTCAAGAAGATGGATTGCTGAGAATATAAGGAACAGCACTCAAAATTTGTAATATTTTGTAAATGACCCACTTAGGAGTGTGACGTGTTAGAAATGGACTCTGTAGAAAAATTCAGGTTCACGAGCCCATCCACATGTATTATATCTGGACCTACAGGATGTGGTAAAACTGTGTTTATGCTTAAAATCATTAAAGAAAAGGGAGAGATGGTCTCAAAATTTGTGCATAAAGTTATATGGTGCTATTCGACGTATCAATCAGTGTTCAACGAGTACCAAGATGATATTTTGTTCCACAAAGGTGTATATGACGTTAATTCGTTAAAGGGAAATGAACATATAGTCATCGTAATTGACGATCTCATGTTGGAGATGGATAAAACGTTTGCCGAGACATTTACAGTATTCTCCCACCATCTTAACATAAGCGTGTTCTTCATCAATTAGATTCTATTTTTCAAAAATAGATACATGCGTGATGTGTCGTTAAATACACAATATCAGTCTTATTCGCACAACGTAGAGATGTATCACAAATTGGGGTATTAGCCAATCAAATGTTTCCGAATCAGCGTAAGGAGTTTTTGGAAGTTTATAAAGAAGCTACAAGCACGCGTTACGGATATTTGTTTTGTGACCTTCATCCGCGAAACACGTTTAGGGTGCTTCTAAGAACGAATATATTTCCAAACGAGTCTGAAACGGTGTATATTCCAGAATGACAAAGAGACTAAAGAAATACCGTGAATTAATAAAAATCTATTATCGACTACCCCGGGCAATGCAGCAGATGTTTATTAAAAATATCGACTCCGACTTTTTAAAATGCATCTGTGAAATCTGTCTTAACGTTATAAATTGCAATGTATCAATGAAACCACCTCAGAAGGCTCGCCTACGCCGTTACAAGAACATAATACACGCACTCGCTCGTAAAAGTCAAACTGTGGCGAAGAAAAAACGAATTATTGTACAAACAGGAGGGTCATTTCTCCCCATCTTATTTTCAGTTTTGGGTCCTTTACTGACTAGATTAATATAATGAAGAAAGTGGTAGTGATTCCACACGAGGTATACGCTTCACTGCAAAGGAATCCAGACACGGATCTAGATCCCCGTAAAAGCAGACTTAAAAGAATGGAAAGCGAATTGCTAGCCCTATTAAACAGTGAAAAAACACCTGATGAGAAAAGAATCTTATACCAAGAAGCTCTACAGAAATTTCTTCACGAGTACGAAAATTATAAGAACCCGACAGAGATTCCTGTGGTTGTTTGGCACAGCACGGGGAACGATGGACATGGTGACATAGGACCTGTACCCGACGATACAGCTGACCAACCAAAGATTAAGGGGTCGGCCACACAACACATTGAGCATGTATTAAAAAGCACCCTCCCACATACATTGAGGAATAAAGGTTTAAGTCTTTATAATCTATTGAATGAGGACCCAGCCATACAATGGACCGATACAGGCGAGATCATTGTGGAAGGATCAAAGGTACAGGGATCGAATATCGTAGACATTGTCCATGATCTGGTGAGAAAGTGGGATAGGCCCTCACCATCAGGATGGAAGCATATTAAAGCAAGACTACAACAAATAAATGTCCCCAAAACATTGATAGGAAATCTGAACAGGTTAAAAGACTTGGAACATGCGACGCACGTGACACAATTGAAGACGCCATCACCCCCGACGGTAACACCTTTGAAGGGGAGAAAGAAGAGGTTAAACAACGGCCAAACCTACCCACGTGCCTCTAAAATACGCAAATGGCTAACGTATTAAGAAGACGTTATTATGACATTTCTAACCCAGCCTCCTACGGCGGCGTACTGTAGATAGACTATACAGAAGTGTTTACGGAGTAGGAAAAAAGATGTTGAAAGATTTTTGCGGGAGCAGGACGCTTATACGCTTCATAAGCCGGTGAGAAAAAGGTTTAAAACAGCCAAGACAACAGCTGCCTCGATTGATTCTATTTGGCAAGCAGATTTAACAGACATGCAAAGATATTCTGTGTATAACGATGGCTACCGTTACATTCTATTCATAATATATGTATTCTCTAGATATCTGTGGCAAGTCCCTCTGAAAAATAAATCACCTGAAACAGTTGCTAAAGCTACCAAAACGCTAATGTTAAAAGAAATCAGGGTTCCTGGCTATGTTTGTACAGATATTGGGAAGGAATTTATAGGCCGTGCTTTTCAGAACATGTTGACAGGGTTTAATATCAGCTATTACACTAGCAATTCTATACATAAGGCTTCTTTAGCTGAAAGAGTTCAACGTACCATAAAGGAACGCATGCACCGCTATTTTACACATAAAAACACACAGATTTCTAGACATTCTGGAATCACTGGCCTCATCCTACAACCGCTCACGCCATCGCACGATTGGGTCAACACCTAACGAAGTTTTAGAAAGAGGTACGCTCCCGAGAAGAGATGGATCACCAGCACCACCACACTCTGCGCGTCTCAAAATCAATGATTATGTAAGGCTGTCGCGTTCGGGAAATAAATTCGCAAAGGGTTTGCAACATGGCTCCTAACCATTTCTACGTCACACTCCCGTCCTCCTCGTCCCTGTCTGTACACCTTAACAACACACTAGCCAACTTTGTAACAGAGCTCCACGGACCCATTGAATTGGGTCGTGATTCGTATGAGGTGGGGATATGTGAACTCCAGTTACCACCAAATTTTTAACTCTTGAAAAGGCACAGGTCATATTTCTGATGAATGCGAAAAATTAGGCATAATCTTAGACAATACTGTACGCTCAACCCTGTGCGGTGAGGGGCGGTTCTATAGCATAAATGTTTCGTTAGGAATCGGGCATTATGATACAGCCATGGATATTGTTGAGGGCTTAAACAAAAGTCTTGAAAATTCGTACCTGACAAACAATTTACTTTTTGAAATCGTAAACATAGACATGCCCGCATGCACATTGAGGTTAAAACCAACGCTTAGTAAAAATATTAGAGATAAAGAGCTGTTTACAATTGCGGCTGAGGGCCGATATAGCGCAGCCTTCCAAAGAGAGACATTTCACGAGGCACAACGTGACTTGTCCAGCTTAATGTTTCAATTGAAGATGGAGAAATTTGCTGAAAGCTCTCAGTCCCCAGACATGTGCTATATTTACAGTAATATAGTGGAGCACCAGTTTGTTGGGGATACCCAGGCACGCCTGCTACGCATTGCCCACATCCCCAACCATAGAGGAAGGAGTTTGAGTATTACATATGACAGACCCCATTATGTGAATGTCGCAACTAATCTAATAACCAATATCACAATATATATAAGAACGATTGAGGGTGAAAACTTCCCATTCAGTAACGGGAGCTTAACAGTGAAGCTACACTTTCGACGCACTGAGTTATAATGGATAGAAAGCCTTTCACCGTCTATCGAGGGGTGAGATACCAGCGCGGTAGTGGACTTGGGTCCATTTTTTCATCCATACTACGTACGGCTGTTCCTTTGCTGAAGAGGGGTGCCAGATACCTTGGAAGAAAAGCGCTACAATCAGGTCTTAACACTGCAGAAGACATATTGGCTGAGGCTAAACCTAAAGAAGCTCTAAAAAAAACATTTAAAATGTACATGGGACGAAATCATCAAAGATGCAGAGAAAAATGCGTGGTGGTGGGAAGAAGAAGAGAGCTGTCTGGAAGAAGGGATCACGTGGCATTAAACGTAAAAGGATATAAAAAAAAGTGCTGTAAGCGAATGAAGCATATGGTTGACCACTGTTTTGACTGATATAAGCTAAGGACATTGATCTCATGAATCATAGTTTGTTTACTACTTGTCGAGAGAGGAAGCACTATTTCTAACTCGTCATGGCACGCTTCATCCACCCGTGTAGTTCACAATGCTGTAAATCGGAGCTATCCCTCTTTGAGATGCCTCTAACTCAAGTTTCTATTGAGCACAGTGACTTTATTACAATTAACCCTTTAAACACAATTAGTTCCCCGAGTGCTCCTATAGAATTCGTGATACCCAGCTCAGGCCCTTACTTTTTTGATCCAAGCTGTGTGCACATGTACGCTAAGCTACGTATAGCCCATTCTGATGGAACGGACTGCGATGACAAATATGCTGTATACCCTGAAACAAACTTTCTGCACTCCATATTCAACCAGTGTGACGTATATTTAAATCAGGCCAACATATCGTCAGGCACGGGATACTATCATCTACGAGCCTATCTGGAAAATGTCCCCAACTTTTCCAAAGAAGCAAAGGCTACCTTTTTAAGTTCCGAGGGATATTATCAAACTAAAGACGAAAGTAGTATAAAGCAGTGACGTGCGCAGACTTTCAGAAGGGCAGGGGCTCAGTTAAAAAAGGGCACTCCCCTAACATTTTTAAAAATGAAATCCGCAATGCCATATAGGCTATATATATGTATACACACACAAAGAAAAATTTTAAAATTGTATGTGGTAAATATTCTTAAATTCCATTAAATTCAATGCATTATTTTTGTATATAAAGCTGATTAAAGAAAATAAATGAAAATTTGTTGTAAAAAGGCATGTTTTTATTGCAAGATTTTCAAAAGATATGAAGATATTGAAATATTGGAGTGTATGACTTTTAGCTTGCTCATCATATAAATTACAGTATTCTGCTGTATATACATTTAAATATGGAATAATATGAAACTATAAATTAAAGATTTATAGAAATATACTGTGGGCTATTTAATATGATGGCCACAGCTCTTAAGTAGCAATAGAAAAATATTGATTCTTATCAGGAAAATACAAAAGCAAAAATTATATTCTTAATCATCTACAATGAAATGCATACTGAAGAATAAGGAAGCCAACATGTTTAATAAATCATAATAGCAGTCTCCTGTTGGCCATGCGCTTGAAAATGTTTATCACTTCTTCATTATCAACAGGGATGTCTTTCTCAATTCTAAGCAGCATGAGATCGGAGAGTCTTTCTTCTCCACACAGGCTCCGCAGTTTATGCTTAACTAACTTGAGCTTGGAAAAGGAGCGTTCCACAGTTGCTGTTGTTACTGGAAGTGTTGCATAAATTTTAAGCAACTCATACATAATTGGGAAGACAAAATGGGCATCGTTTTCCTTGAAACAATTGAGGGTGGATCTCAGATCATTTTTTGGCAGTGAGTAGGCTGAGTGAAATATCCTCAATTCTGTCAAAAGTTTGTCTTTCTCTTCTTCAAAGCCATAGTTAGCTTAGGTTAACGTAAAATAAACAAACAGTAAACAATACACCCACATACCCGAGAGACGCAATCAACAGTGAACAGCTGCAGTCAGTGTTACCACTAGGGAAGCCCTCCCTGATTGACAAAATAATAGTAACGGTATGTTAAGTTTATTATTCTAATAAAAAAATCATAGATCAAAGTAATTCCAGTTTTGAAAATCTGTTGAAGTAGCAGTAACTAAATAAAAATATAACTAATTAATTCAAATTTATGTCGAATCAATATATTTATGAATTTTGACTAAAAGGGCACTTTTGATATGAAGAAGAAAAAGGGCAGGGGCTCAAGCCCCCCAAGCCCCCCCCCTGTGCACGTGCCTGGTATAAAGGACAAATTTCAAAATTCTAAAAAGAAGATATACGAGTGTTTTGGACGTCTGCATACAGATTTCACTTTCCAGGAGAAGTTGCTTGTGAACGGGGTGGATATGAAAATAAAGCTCACCCGCACGAGTCCTGAGATCTGCTTAAATCTGGATGCTGATCAAGAAGAGGGAGCAAAACCCGTTGTGGTTCACATTATGGAGACATACCTCCGCGTACGATGAGCGAAATTAAGTTCACCAAAACAATTAGAAATTGAGAAAAATTTAATAAACGCTACAGTGAAATACCCTATTAACAGAGTACAAATCAAACTATATACGGTGCCTGCAGGGTTGGCGTCTAAACAGACAGAAAACATCGCCCTGGGAAATCTTCCTAAAAGGATATTAATCGGAATGCAGAACCATGCTTCGATGAATGGAAAATATAAAAAGAGTGCCTTTAAATTCGAGAATTTTGGACTTAAAAATATAAATCTATACGTTAATGGCATTGCGTTGGGAGGAATATTGAATACGGACTATTCATCAGACGCTGTGTTACCTCTTTGCGCGAGAGCTTATAGTAATCTGGCCCATATTGCAGGTGATTGTGACGAGCTCGGTAATGGGGTAACGCAGCAAGATTTCATTGATCAATTTAACCTTTATCCGTTTGACATTACACCTGACTTATCTGCTAGCGTAAATACGCATTTAAGTCCACAACAGAGCGGAAACATCTCAGTGAGGTTGGAATTCACCAAGCCTATAGACGCGCTTATTAGTGTACTAGTATACCTCGAGTCGCAAGCCCTAATAGAAGTAGATAGATTTAGGAGCGTTATCAATGACTTTTAAAATGGATGCTGATACACTTCAGAGAGTAATGAATAGTGAACGAATCACACGTTCCAAATTTATCGGTGTTTGCGAAGAATGAAACATTGAGTTTGCCAATTACGCGAGAATGCGGTAGTCTTATTGTGAACACAGATGTCATCAGTAATGAAGGGATTCATTGATTTGCAATCTATTTAAAAAATAGGGACCGCCTGTACTATTTTGATTCACTCGGTACTCAACCCTGGAGTGACCCTGTTATTGTAAATTTCTCGCTCAGTTACATATCCCCGAAGTTGTATGAAACCCGTTTCGATTACAAGGATATTTTAGTAATACTTGTGGAATGTACTGCATTTCATTTCTCATGCATATGTCACGTGGTAAAGAATTTATAAATTTTTAAAATTTATTCGACCCGTGTCACACTCAACGAAACGATGAAATGGTATGCAGACAGATAAAAAGCCGTTTTCCAATTGTGCGTACTCGTTGTATAGTATGATGTTTTGTTCGTGCGTATATATATATACATATATATATATATATATTTGTAACGTTAGTTTGTATATTCTGTAGTTTAAGATGGTTATTGTACTGATTTCTTTCATTTAATAAATTGATGAAAATACATTGTGTCTTCTTCCCCGCAAAAAAGAACGAAAAACACTTACATTATTTCGATGTGACATTCGTTGTGCTGACTGTTCGGTATATCCTTCGTATTCAGGTCCATGACACGAGGTTCTCAAAAGATTGTATAACACGTGTCAAATCCTCATCGGACCTTAAAGGAGAAAGAATAATGTTCATATTGAATCTTTTTTAATAAAAACACATACAGAATACATATTGTAAGACAGACCCCATTATATGAAGATATCTTTGGTTTGCTCAGAGAAGCTCACTTAAGAGATAATTCCGAATAACATTTATAAAAAACCATGCTAAAGATTGCCATAAAAAATTGCGATTTTAGCATGATGGCGAGTATCTAAATGAAGTATTTGACGAGATACTACATCCCTCCATATATATATATATGAAATAATCTTCTGACAGTTTGTGAATAATTGAATAAAAAGAAATAAATTATAGACACTTACATTTCTATGGTAGTCCCTTGCGCTGGATCGTAAGGAGTGTCATTGCAAATATCATCAACGGTTTGCGTTGGAAATAATCCATCACGGTCAATCGCGTTAAAAAGATTAATTACAGTCAATGCTGCAGTGTCACCATCTTGATACAAATCCGGAAAAGTGTAAAGTTCGTGATCCATGGCGGAGGTAATGTTTATTCACTGGCGAAAATAGCTACTGTTACTCCCAGCTGAAAAATATTTCCTTTCATATGCACAATCATCAAGCTCCGCCCCAAAAGACCAAAAGCGGATGTTCGTAATGATTGGTTGTCAGTGTAACTGGGTGGGACTATGATAAGTTTGTGTACCAATCGTAACACCGACTAATGGTACACACGACTAATGGCATGTTTATATTCTCTCCGTAGATTTAATGCTCAAAAGATTGAGGATGTTCGTATGATTAGTTGCCAGTGTAACTGGGCGGGGTCTAATTTGTGTACCAATCGTAACACCGATATAACGAGTCCATGTTTGGACGACTAACGGTGTCTTTTATTCTCTCCATATATTTAATGCTCGTATTACCCCTTGCATTCTCCGCCACGACAATATTTGTGTATATATACTTGGTTTTCTCCAATCCACCCCTTTATGCAATATCCCTCGCAACAACCATCTCTATAAAAGATTTCCAGAATGTGCATTATTATTTTTTGCGCCCCTACTAATTGAGTCTCAATTTTATCGGATGCATGTTATTTTGCGCCCATACTAAATTGATCCTCAATTTTTCGGATTCCGTTCGTTATAGGAATATATTCATTAGAGTGGTTCAGCTCAGTATCGCAGGAAACAAAATTAGCGCCGCTACTCTTTATTACTTTGACATTAACACCACAGTAATATCCTATGACATAAACATCAAATCTAGAAGATTTTTATGCATTACCATGTTTTGCGCCCATACTAAACTCAGCTTTCCCAGGATTGCTATATTCTCTCCGTAGATTTAGTGTTCGTATTACCCCTTGCTGTCTCTACCACGTCAATATTTGCGACAATACTTGGTTTTCACCACCCACCCATTTATGCAATATTGTTCAGAACAATATTTTATTATTTTGCGTCCATGCTAAATTGAGTCTCAATTTTCGGACGCAAGTTATTTTGCGCCCATACTAAATTGATCCTCAATTTTTCAGATGCCGTTCGTTATAGGAATATATTCATTAGAGTGGTTTAGCTCAGTATTGCAGGAAACAAAATTAGCGCCGCTACTCTTTATTACTCTGACATTAACACCACAGTAATATCCTATGACATAAATATCAAATCTAGATTGTCTTTGTGCATATCCCATTTTGCGATCATACTATTCTCGGATTTTTTCAAGATTGCTATATTCTCTCCGTAGATTTATTGCTCGTGTTACCCTTGCTGTCTGCTGTCTCTACCACGTCAATATTTGCATCCATACTTTTCTCGCAGCCCACCCCTTTATGCAATATCGATCACAACAATAATTTATTAGTTTGCTACAATACTAATTGAGTCTCAACTTTGATTAATTAATGTATTCGGTTTGACTTCTCGCGTAGGAGTGTGGTAAAATTGTATTTAGTTATTGAATTTCTGTTTGATTGGCTGATAAATGAGTACCCTAGGTATCCTACTGGTGGATTAGCCGGCTGTTGAGAGTCCGGGCGAAGACATTTCAGCCGCTGCAGCGATTCCATGTTAAACTGTAGGTCTATGGCTGAGTGAAAAGGTTTGACCTTTGTCAAAATGAACAATTCGGCGAGAAAGAGTTAATTATTACTAGTGTATTCGAGAGGATTTTATAATAGAGAAATTATAAATATATCCATTCCTTTATATTTTTTAAAAAAGAAAAGAGTATTCGGTTTCCACGTTAAACTCTGGGTCTAAGGCGGTGTGAAAAGCTTAGCCATTGTTAGAATATATATATATATATATATATATATATATATGTGTGTGTGTGTGTGTGTGTGTGTGTTAATTTTGAAAAATGTATAATAATAATAATAATGATAATAATAATAATAATAATAATATATCTATCCATTTTTTTTATTCATTCATTTCAATAACGAAGATGATATACAAATAAAAATAACTAAGTTGATAAAATATAAAACATTTTTTATATACAGGAAGGACAATCGTATGAAGCGAAAGGAGACGTATGTGTCTTTCAGAGAGAAAGTTGACCCAAAGTCCTTCTCGCCAGTTTGCGGTTTTAAAAAGGCCTCGTCGTGCTGGACCTTTTTGCTGGATATTCTCATTACCTGCCTCCTCCCGCAGGAGGTGTGTGTGTATGTGTGTGTGTGTGTATAGATTTGAGAATATGTTAATGGAACGATTTCTTTTGCTAAGCCAATTGTTTAGTGAATTTTTTAATGTTAATATTGTTTTAATAATTAATTCACTTTAAGGTGAAAATCCGTTTATATATATATATATATATATGAAAATTATTTCACGAAAGTAACACGTGAAAAATATTTATGATGAATAAAACCACGAAGGAAAGGAAACACAAAATGGTGCTCAAGCGCTTTCGTCTAATGACATCCTCAGGAACACTGAAGTACATACAAGGGTTACAGCCTATATATAGGTTACAGAAAGAAAAAAATAAAATAAATAAATAAAAACAAATAATATATATATATATATATATATATATATATATATATATATGCAATAAACGGAGAAGTAGAAATAAAAATTAAAAATTAAAGGATTATCAGAGAGGCATACAGATTTGTAAGGAAAAAATATCGATTTTTAGCACAAGATCAAATGAATTATAAAAATACAAATTTATACTGGAAATCTGCACGGGGTTTAACACTCTGCCCTTTATGGTCAAATTTCGATGTATATAAAAATAAATGAAAATTAAAAGTTAATAAAGTAGCATACAAGTTTACCAAAGATTTAGCGTTCTACCCTTCTTATCTAAATCTGTTTTGAAGGAATTCAAAACAACAGGATCGAGTTGAAAAAGACCTTTGCTTATGTTGAAGTTATTTGAAAGTTGGATAATGGCAGACTCAAGAATATTTCTATT
This sequence comes from Bathynomus jamesi, assembly GCA_023014485.1. Classification (NCBI taxonomy): domain Eukaryota; kingdom Metazoa; phylum Arthropoda; class Malacostraca; order Isopoda; family Cirolanidae; genus Bathynomus; species Bathynomus jamesi. Next base: position 743,091 of record JAJOZX010001953.1, on the reverse strand, counting down.
AACAATGTTGCTAGAGTGGAATAAAACTGAAGCATTATTCCAATCAATACAGTGGGATAACTCTGACAAATGGACAAAAATGGCACTGGACAACTGTCCCGTTCTAACGGAATATTGATGCTGTTTTATACGTGTGTGCAAATCCTTTCCCGTCTGACCTATGTAAAAGGAATCACATTGTTTACAACCAATTTTATAGATAATGCCTGAATTATTGGTAGGGCTATTTTTTACTATGATATTTTTCACAATATTGTTATATGAAAATACTACATTAATATCCAAAAGTTTAAGTACATTAGCAATGCCTAAAAAGCCCGGGAAAAATGGAAGTACTAATATTTTTTGACAAAGTACGAGTGTTTTATTGACACGATAGAAAGTTCGTTTTGCCTTGTTGAGACAAGATTCCATAAACGCAGATGGATAACACAGATCACTTCCAAATATATATATATATATATATATATATATAATGTAAAAAGTGAACAATGAACAATTCCTACACCATCATTATATGAATTCATTGTCCATTTTTACATAAGAAACCAAAAATCACATAAGCGAGTTTTGGATAGAATTTCGATTTGTAATAATGACGTATGCACTATGACGTCATAAAATAACTATTCTCTTTACGTTTCCCACTCTGTCTCTAATTTGTTCTTGTAAATCTTCCTAACAATGATTTGTACTTTACGTAAAAATTCAATAACTATGACGTCACATTTTCCCTTCATCATATATCTAGTATCCAATGTATGAAAATTCTTTAACATCATGCTAAGGACTAAACACTCTATAGAAGTCATTATTTATATGTTATGTAGTATAAATATAATTATTATTCAACCATACTCATTCTTACATTCATGTTCTTTCTTGACCACTATCCTTTATTAATTTTATTACTTATTCATTCATCTACCTATTGTCTACTTATGCCCTATCAACTTATCAGTCTATGTTTACTCGTGTCAATCATGAAATGCAAAACTTTCGCAGTTCGTTCGAGAACGCGAAAAAACGTTCTCGTATTATTTTTTTCATTTTTATTTTTAATTATATTGACCTCCCGAGATGAACTCGAATAAATGCTTAGTAAGTTATTATCAAAAATTCCGCTCACGACAACAGATTCGAGCGCCTCAAAGATAAAAAAAAGTCTCCTTTCGCTCTGATTCGAATTTATAACATTATCATGTGTTATGTTATATTATGTGTGTTATGTGCCCATGTACTTTGTACTATATTTCTAACATCTTAATTGTCTATTAATATGAAACACTGTCAAAACAAGACAAAGTTATAGTAACTGTTTAATTGTAATTAACTGTAAATTAACAATAACTTGTAATGTACTTTAATGAAACTGTAATGAACATTAACTTGTAATGTACTTCAGTGAAACTAATTAAATGTAATGATTTAATTTATAATGTAAGAATGTACTCTAATAGAAGTGTAATTAAACAACAAGTGAATATGAATTAATTGGTAATTGTAATCCATAATTGTAATCGTAATTGTAATGAACCAAAATTAATACGTACTCAGTCATGTACTCAAAATTGTGCTTATGTGCTATTACGAAATGATATTGCCGTCAAAAATGTAGAATCGGCGATACTGTTGTTCTTTTTTATTTATATTTTTTTTTTATTGTTTTTAGTTGAAATCTTTCAAAAAACATCTGATTATGTGTTTAAAAAGGGGGGAAACTTAACCTTCGATTGTCTCCCCCAAACATTTAGGCTATATTATACTGTACTTGTAAAATTACTTCACTTCATCATTGTACTTCAGATTAGCACCTCATTAGGAGGTGGCAGAGGCCCCTTGCCTCCTTAATATATTTTTAGATTCCGGCCTGAGCCATGGTCGAAAGAGGTCGAACCTCTACCCTTGTAAATTCAGAGCAATACCTGTAATTTTTAAGAAGTAAACCACAGTAAAAGAAGTTTTTATCTTTTTCCTTCGAGCCGTGCTCTCTTCAGGAACTCAGTCAGTAAGTCGACAAGTTATAAAAGAAAAGTCGATAATTTTAGTATAAGAGAAAGGATCAGAGAATCATTAAAAGAAAAGAATTAACAGAATGGCGACCCACCATTTAAGGCGACCGAAAAGAATTATAGAAAAGTATAAAGAAGAAACATCCGTTGCAGCCTCCGTAACCAGAACCCCCCCGTCGAATCCGAACCGACTCAGGGCCATAAAGGGGGGGTTAACATATATATATATATATATATAGATATATATATATATATATGTATATTATTTTTTTTTTTATTTATTTATTTTTTTTTTCTTTCTGTAACCTATATATAGGCTGTAACCCTTGTATGTACTTCAGTGTTCCTGAGGGTTTTATTCATCATATATATATATATATATATATATATATATATATATGGAATGACAAAATTAAATAGACAGTTAATATGATATATATATATATATATATATATATATATATATATATATATATAGAGGAATGACAAAAGAAAATAGACACAGTTAATGTGATTATATATATATATATATATATATATATATATATATATATATATATATATAGGAATGACAAAAGAAAATAGACACAGTTAATGTGATTCTTTCTATATATATATAAGGTAAGGAGAAAGTTGTTCAATTGTGCGTGTGTGTGTGTGTGTGTGTGTATTTCGTCCGAACTATTATTTTGGTGGTTATACGTTTCGTATTATATTATTTTTTGTGCAGTAGAAGGCAAATTCTATTTATTTACAATAATTAATAAACGTATTGAATTTTTTATTGTCAATTTCGGTTTCAGAAAGTACGTTTGCTTTGGTAACGAATTAAAATAAATGGTGGTGTTTAGCAACTCACCCTAATAATATATACCTGTACAATTAAAATAAAAAATGGTATCTGGCAACTCAACCTTGCTCTATATAAGACCCGCTTGGCCTCGGAGCTGGCAGTTTGATGATGACAGCTGTTGAATAAAGATATCTCCTTCCTTCCTTCTTAGGTTAAGACTTAGCTTAGTTTCGCTTTGGGGGGGCTAGGACGCCCCACCTTATCCCCCAAAGTCCTCCTCCGTCTATCCTTTCTCTTTCTCTCTTAGGTTAAGGCAACCCGTTTGGGGGGGAGGTCATTCTTCCTTCTCCCCCCGAAGACCCCTTTCCCTCAACCTCCCCTCTCCCCCTTGGCTCCTTCTAAGCCAAGTGGCTGATTAGGGGCCTATAAGACAACGGCCACTCGGCTGAAGTCTTAGTGTGCACTTGGCTCCTGCCAGGTGAACACCTCTCTTGCTTTCTCTCCTTCTCCTGTCTTTTTCTTGACGGATAACGCCGCCTCCAAGTTTCATGACCCATTGTTGCACCTGCAGCATCCCCCACCCCCCTTTGCAGCATTGAGTTGTTGCACACATCCCTCCCGCCTTCATTGCATACCCCCTTTGCAACATACCCCCACCCCCTTTGCAACATTGATCATTATCTCTTGCAACATTGCAACATTCTTGCACTCTACCCTTTTGCGGCTACACTACTAAAGCCAAAATCTTTTTAATGATATTAAAACTTTCATGAAATTCAATATACCAAATAGCACCATACTCACTCTAGTCTACTTTTTCTGAAAATAACTACTGCTTATTTAATTTTACCATTTAATGTGTAAAATTGATACCTGATATTTTTCCATTTAATTCGCTTCATCGAAATATTATCACATTCTTTATAAATCAAATTTTGTTGTATAAAAACAAACATATGCGCGATATTAATTTGAACACTCACCACCTTATTCTTGTCGCTAATATCGCGATCTTTCACGGGTTTATAGGTTATCTACCCAATTATTCTAATTATTTGAGTAAGATGAGGCGCTACCTTCATTTCCATATCCGTCACACTGGTTAAACAAAGTGTGTATATATAATATTATTTTTAATTTCAGGATATACTCTTATATCATACCCTTCCTCTATGTATAAATTAGTGATGTACCGATTCCAAAATTTAGCCCATGCCGATACCGATGACATGAAAAACTGCCGATACCGATGCCGATGATTCTTAACTTATTTAAAAAAAAATCAATTTCCTTCATAAACTTTACTAATTTAATGTGAAACTTTCAATTTTCATATTTTTGCATTTTAAATTTGTTTAAAAGCTTTTCCTTAGCTCACTCCATAATACACATCAGGGGTGTAGTAATAAATTGGCTAGAAGAGTGGTTGCGAGGCAGGAAACAGAGGGTGGTCGTTGATGGAGCGGAGTCGTGCTGGGCTAATGTAGCGAGTGGCGTTCCTCAGGGTTCTGTATTGGGCCCCTTGCTTTTTCTTATATATATTAACGATTTAGATGTCGGCCTAGTCAGTACAGTTTCAAAGTTTGCGGATGACACGAAGCTGGGTGGTAGGGCGATTAATGACGAAGATAGAGGTAAAATTCAGGAAGATCTGAATAAAATCGTTGATTGGTCAGTCACATGGCAAATGAGATTTAACGTTGATAAGTGCAAAATTTTGCATATAGGTTCGCGTAACGGTAAATTTGCGTATAGTATGTCAGGGAAAGATTTAACAAGCGTAGAGCAGGAAAAAGATTTAGGAGTTATAGTCACTGGTGATTTAAAAGTAGCGAAACAAAGTACAGCAGCGGTCAATAAGGCGAACAAAGTGTTAGGTTTTATAGCTCGAAATTTTGAGTACAAATCGCGCGATATTATAGTTCCACTTTATAAATCATTAGTTAGACCCCATTTGGAGTACGCGATCCAATTTTGGAATCCGTATATGCGCAAAGATATAGACAAAATCGAAAGAGTTCAAAGACGAGCAACTAAGATGATTCCGTCGCTTAGGTCAAAGTCGTACGAGGATAGGCTTAAGGAGTTAAAATTGACAACACTCGAGACCAGGAGGTTAAGGGGTGATCTAATCCAGGTTTTCAAAATTATGAATGGGTTCGATAACGTAGATAGAGATAGCTTTTTCGAAATATCTCAATATAATAGGACTAGAAATAACGGGTGTAAGTTGACAAGTAGAAGGTTCGAGACAGCAGTTGCGAAAAACTTTTTTACGCATAGAATAGTAAATAGCTGGAATAGTTTGCCGGTAGAAGTAATTAGTAGCACGTCTATAAACATGTTTAAAAATCGATTAGACGCATATGTTGATAGAAAGGGTATAGTTTAAGGTAGTAAAATTAAGGCTTTCTGGGGATAGATCCCACAGCTCAACACAAGTGTTGTGGGATATAGCGAGGCAGCGTCTTGGGTTAGGGGATACTCTCTGTCCTTACACACCCCATTTAAAGAGATTCCTCTGCCGAGCGGTGCCCCCCATAGTACTGTGAGGTATTGAAAAACTCATGATCTTCACTTGCCCCACAAACACCTTTAAATGGGAGACCCAAAATGGGTGCACACACATTTCTACATTACTGTACAGTCTTTACAGCCACACCTACTCTTTTTCTCGTAATTATATATATTGTAATGTATATGATTGTAAATTTTGACTTGGTCCGCTATCGATATGGACCGTGACTTGATGGATACCGTAATGAAATTGACTAGATTCTTTGGATCCGATATATTTGCATGTCCTTTATAAATAGATATAGAGTGTAACATATTTGTGGATAGTAGTCTATTATGACTTGATCCTCTGGATCAGAGATTCTATCTTTAGTTTTAAATCGATAATTAATTAGTTTTAAATTGATAATTATTTAGTTTCGTAAAAATTGGTCGTTGCCAATTTACCGGCAGTTTTTACATAAATTTCTTATGTTCTTGTGGTTCGGAACCCACGTAAAATTGTAGGTCCCCTCCGCCACCACGGAGGACATACACAATACACGAACACAGTTAGGTAGACCAGCCATGAGTGGATCCTAGGGTCTTTGATGGTCTGAAACATTATAACATTATAACATTATAACAATTTGTTACTCATATACCATAGCTAAAATGATGTTAAAAAGTTTTATTACTCAGTAAAATGCTAAAATAATTTTATTTTAGTTTCATAAATTGAATACCAATATTTAAAGTAATTGTTTTTCCTTATATTGAAGGTATTTTCTTTCTCCAACAATGTCAACAACAACAAAAATTTTCATTAAAATTTTAAGTCCCTGGTTCCCAATTTGAATAAAAAAATGGATATACAGGGTGTTTGAAAACTTTCTGTACAAATTGTAATGGGGGATAGGCAACACCAAGACAAACCCTTTTTGTCTATAAGTGTATGTCCGCTGACGTCACCATTCGGCGCGAGAGGGCGCCGCTGCAATTGGCTAAAAGGTGAAGTGGGCTAGACTCGCGCTTGCCGCGGGCATTCTTAAATCGGACGTAGTACGCGTAACATGTTTATTTAAAGAAGGCATGTTTATTTAAAGAAGGTGCTGAAAGTTGCGACCGGTAGCATCAATGCATGCCCGACAGCGTCGAAGCATTGACCGACGTACACGTCGAAAGATTCCCGGCATTTCGGGAACAGTTCCAGCGGCGACAGCGATTCTTGCTACGAGGTCTTCTTCTGAGTAAATGGGAGTCTCGTACACGAGGTTCTTCATGTGTCCCCACAGGAAGAAATCGAGGCATGTTAAATCGGGCGATCTCGGTGGCCAGGCTACGGGCCCACCCCGGCCTATCCATCGGTCCCCAAAAGTGGCGTTCAGATAATCCCGCACATCGTTGCTGGAGTGTGCTGGGGCCCCGTCGTGTTGAAACCACATTCGTCTACGAGTCGGGCAGGCAGCAGATACGGCCCAATCAACTTGCCATGGACGATACCCGCCCAAACATTGACGGCGAACCGTTCTTGATGAGCATGCACCCGTGTAGCATGTGGATTTGCGTGCGCCCACACGTGAGAATTATGCATGTTAAACACACCCTCACGTGTGAAACAGGCCTCATCTGAGAACAGCACATAAGCCGGAAAATTAGGCTGCACCGCTGTCTGCTGCAGAAACCAGCGTGCGAATTCCACACGAAGAGGGTAATCCCGAGGTTGTAATGCCTGGACTCTCTGACGATGAAACGGATGTAACTGCTGCTCGTTCAACACTCTCCAGACCAGGTCGTGGTTCACACCGAGGATACGTGCAACACCTCGCGTGCTTCCGCTTGGATTGTCCTCAAATCGCCGTAGGATTTCTTCTTCCATGTCAGGAGTGCGCACGTTTCTCTCCCGACCAGTGCCATGCATGTTTGCACGGAATGTTCCAGTTTCTCGCAGTCGCCGATGCAAATGCGCAAACGTTTGGTGGTTTGGCACACGTCTGTTTGGGAAGCGCTGTCGGTACAACCTCACAGCAGCTCTTCCGTTTCCATTGGCAGCCCCGTACACCATATGCATGTCAGCCATCTCAGCAGTCGTGAAGCGCTCCATGTTACGCGTACTACGTCCGATTTAAGAATGCCCGCGGCAAGCGCGAGTCTAGCCCACTTCACCTTTTAGCCAATTGCAGCGGCGCCCTCTCGTGCCGAATGGTGACGTCAGCGGACATACACTTATAGACGAAAAGGGTTTGTCTTGGTGTTGCCTATCTCCCATTACAATTGTAGAGAAGTTTTCAACACCCTTGTATAATTTGGGTTTATAAAATTATTAAAATACTTAAAATAAAGTCAACATAATAAGATGGTTTAATATATAAATTATAAAGTACAACCTTAATATAGAATTATTATTCATATAGAATACAGTAGATTACAATAATTTTTAATATTTAGAGATTAGCTAGTTAGAAAACACGTAAATTTATGGGCAACTTAACTTGTTAAATTTTGCCTATTTCGTGAATGTAAAATATTTTTATATAATTACATGTTGAATGAATATAATTGATCATAAATAGTGTTTTTTCTTTGTATGTTCAATTTTCTATAAATAGAGATTTTGGTTCATAATTCAAATTTTTTAATTTCAAAGAATCGGTAAGAGAATCGGTTAAATTTGGCCAATGTCGATGCTCCAAAAATGACCGATTCTGCTGATGCCTATTAATCGTACATTACTTGTATAAATATATGTATATTGTTTACATCATAGAATAGTTTGCACAGAGCTAGAGATAATTAATTCTATGGGCATACTATCGTGGGGGTATCAGCCAAACGGGCCTTATTGCAATAAATAATCTTTTATCGAAACCTGCGTAGGCGGATCAGGAAAAAAGTTTAGTTCCGATTTGCAACACTGCATACTACACTACTACACGGATAGATGAAGTTATTCAGTTATTCATTATTGAAATAATGTTGTTGTTGTTGTTGAGGAGTTAGGAGCAACTGATTCAGTAATTAGATGGTTTATGTATTAATACAAGCAGTAGATAATACAGTATAATTGGTAAATAGTACTATAATAATAACTTTATCGCAGCTCTTAAACGTTTATTGCATAAATTCTCACTATATCTACGTCACCGTTTTCTTCTTCTTCTTCTTCTTCTTCTTCTCCTTCTTCTTCTTCTCTTCTTCTTCTTATTATTATATTAATTTGTTTTTTAATTTGACGCCTGCACCTCTTCCTTCCATATTACCAAGTTGACGCTTGACAATCTTTCTTTTAACATCGTGTATTATTTCGTCAGCATTTCTACATATTCCTTTTTTAATAGCTTTTTTACAGTTTTCTCTCTGTAATATATCCTCAGAGGTTCTAACTCCCTCGCGTAATGCTTTTTTTATCTGAACATTTTACCCATTTTTTTTATACAGGTATAACAGTACAAAATATGGGGGAAAATAAGGATGCGAGACCGTGCCCTTTTTGTAACTGGAACCTCTAAACGCTGTTAAAGATGATTCCATTTAACGCTCAGCGATTTTAAAGTGAAGCTTCAACAACAACTGCCAGTTAGAAAATGGGAAAGGTTTCCCTTCGAGAGATCTTATATCTATTTTTATATCGTTAATTTGGTTAAGAATAATGGAAATGTAATGTGAATTTTTGAATAACAGTTGAGTTCTCACTTACTTTCGCTTCCGTAAAATGTGATACGCTTAACAGCCGGGCTTGTGTATCTCAGATAAGCTGATGTCTTGCGATATTTGAGTATATAATGTATGTTACATTCAAACGACCGATCTGCGCGATCGATCGATCGATCGCGCTGCACAATCGTTGGATCCATCGTTCGCGCACACATCTGAACACTTCTCAGTGTTGAAAAGTGTTTAAATCACGGAGATATGTTTATCCATCGATAGGTTACGCTAGGTTATATTAATTAATATAGGTTAGGTTACACTAGGTTAGGTTAGTATTTTGGAGTGTCTTGTAGTAAAACCAATCCAAATATAAACTTATTTTATCCTACAGAATTTTCGATAAGTGCTTTTAATCATTATCATTGCTTCATTAAATTTAAGATAAAAATTAAGAAAATCTGAACACTTCTCAATACTGAGAAGTGTTCAAATGTGTGCGCGAAACGATGGCTTCATCGATCGTGCAGCGCGATCGATCGTTTGCCATAATGTATACACGCGAATCTCGGCGCTTTCGGAATATTCCTCTTCTTGATATCGTACAATAAGACCTTATTCATATTTTCTATCTTAGGTTTCATGTTATTAAAGATTTATAAGGGCTTATTATATTAGCTAATGTAAGCATAGGGGCTATGTTACATTTTATAACGTTTCTACTTCAGGTTCAGTTTTCTAAAACGGACTCTAAAAGCGTTTCTTTCTTACTACCACTAATCGTATGATAGAATATAGTTATACCAGGGGTTCCCAACCTTTTTTCGGCTGCGTACCCCTCAATGGCTTCGGCAAGTGCCTCGTACACCTCTTCCTTACTCAAAATTGTTCAAAAGACGGTGTAGTCGCTACACCGTCTTTCAAGAGTACTTTGCCATGTGAAAGTTAGTTCCAACAGGATGCCGTGTACCCCTGGTAACCTTCTCGCGTACCCCTATTTGGAAACCTCTGAGTTATAATTTTAAAATGTAAATCGCATAGGTATTTAGAGTTGGATAACCGCCGAGCTATTATAGCTTCTGTACCTTCGTAGTAAGCTTTAGGGATATATATATTTCTTCCGCAACAGTTGCACTTCCATCCTATTCTTTCCAGACAGATCCGGGGTTGTAAGTGATACCTAAATTTTCTGATTAAAAATTATCGCGTATAACCGTAAAACCTGTTTGTTTTACCTCAACATTAAAGATTCTGTTTTCAAAAGAGATTTCACAAAGACCCACTTAGGCTTATGTTCCAAATTAAGAGGTTGAGGCAGTTTAGTACAGAATGAGGCTAATGTGTTTTTAAAAAGGGCATAAATCTAAACTTGTCGAGGATGGAAGAGTCACGTAAAACTGTTTGGGGGAGTATGTTGTATGCGGCGTCTTACTTCACTCCTTTTTATAAAAGAATTAAAACTATCTGAATAGCCTAACCATTTTATAATAATGTTTTGTTTTCCCACTTTTCCATTTGTGTGAAGAAGTTTTTCTATCTTGAATAACGTATCGTCAGTATATTTCACTTTTCAATTCTTCTTTATAAAACTCCTACACTATCTTCGTTGTTTACATCTGACAAGTACTAATATCAAATCCGCATCTCTCTTCATTTTTACAGATTTCACGAAAAATATTTTTTTCGCTCCCGTTCCATTCTCAACCTTTATTAATATACTGTAGAAGAAATACGTGATACACGCACTTAAACATACCTAGGAAAGCGACTACTGATTTTCCTTTTATTCTTCTTCTTCTAAGCTTTCCTGGTCTCTCTTACGTCGCGATACTTTAAGAGGTGTCGCTTTTATTATACTGTGAAAGGAATTATTGGAGGTCTTATTAAAATCTCGTTAAATATCAGTGTATTTACACGTATTGTGGTGAGTAAAGTATTGGTATAAACGTTCCTTAATATTCTTTGAACTCTCTATACGACTGCTGCTTTGTTAAAGGAATAGGTGTTAAAATAACCGATATTAAATTATTTTACTAAAATAATCTCCTCATAAGGAGGAGATTGTAGACACCAATCGACCAGGGAAGTACTCTGGGGGTGGGGGGACGTTAGACAGAAGATAGGGAGTGCTGGAATTCCCTTTTCTCCTGTCACTGTCCTCCTTAGCTGATCTTTTATCGTGTCTAATCTACCCTGTAAGTAGTCCAGCATGATCTCAAACACACGCTTCTCTCCCTATCATTTACTACATATACATGCATCTTACACATTGCATAATCTTTTCAAAATTAAAAAAAAAGCAACTTCAAGATCCTCCGGGAGAGGACCATAAATGTCCACACTTCTGGCCGATACCGTTCCGGCTGCCGATACCTGGAACGCAGACCAGGCAGCGGGCTGGATCTTCTACTACCCACTCGAGATGTTCTGGGCCTCTGCCTGACTCACCTTTCATAAACTTCTGCAACATTCGTAGTCTTTCCTCAAATTTTCAATCTGTTGAACACCACCTCTCCTCTGAACCTCACCTTCTCTTCCTCCTCACTGTATGTTACGCTCCACGACTCAGTTGTCTGGGACGACTAGCAGCAACCCCTTTACTATGCCCTTTTACTTTCTCTATACTCAACTTCACTTTAAAGGTGGATGTTGCGTATATGTATGCAATGATCTAACTTGTTCTCGTATTCTCAAACTCGAATCCGCCGAATTCTATACTCTCTGGCTACGGCTTACATGCCAATCTCAGACTAAATACATCTACACTGTCTTTCTCCCAATTCTACTGACTATCCAAAATTCTTTGACTTTGAATTCTTCACTTCCAAACTGAAACAGTCATATCCCACTCAACTTTTGCTGAATTCTCCATGTCAGGAGATTTCAATGTTCACCACCACCTTTGGCTTTTCTCTCATTTCACTAACATCCATGGTGAACTAGCTTACAACTTTTCCATCCTAAATGACCTAGAACACATTGCACAGCACCCTACTCTTCGCCTTGGAGAAGAGACCCAACATTCTGGGTGTATTTCTCACCACTCATCCTTCTTACTCTGTCAAACTTTTTTCTTTATTGGGCTCATCCGACCACAATCTTATATCTGTTTCCTGTCCTATCGCTCCAATTCGGCCTTTGAATGCTCTCAAGAGGAGACGTCTTTGGCACTATGACGCCGCTGATTGGGAGAATCTTAGGCAGTACTTCTGTGATTTCCCATGGAATGATTACTCTTTCCATGGCCAAAGCCCTTCCGAGTGTGCTGAGCGCATCACGGAGGTGATCCTCTCGGGCATGGAGCCGTATATTATGTATTCTATTCCTACCACTAATGCAAATAAACTTTGGTTTAACATTACTTGTTCTAATGCTATCCGCAACAGAGAGGAGTTTTTCAGAAGGTACTATCGCCAGCCAACTCCTTACTCTCACTCTGCTTATATTTCTGCCCAGAATCGTGCAAAATCTGTTCTTTGACTGGCCAAAAATTCCTTCATCAGACAAAATATGAAAACCTATCCAATTCTAATTCTTCTCGCTCTTTCTGGCATCTAGCTAAGAACCTCTTCAACAACTTTACTTCCTCTTCTTTCCCTCCTCTTTCCATTTCAACGGCTCAGTTGCCGTCTCTTCTCCTGATAAAGCTGAACTCTTCGCTCAAACTTTCACCGTCAACTCAACTCTGGATGATTCAGGTGCTGTTCCCCTATCTCCTCCCTCTGACCTTATTTTGTCTGAAATTAGAATTTCTTCGAAAGATGTTCTTTCTGCCCTATCTGGGCTCAATTCTAGGAAGGCGTATGGTCATGATGATGTTCCTCCTGTTGTTCTCAAGAACTGTACTTCTGTGCTGACACCCTGCCTAGGCAAACTCTTTCGTCTTTGTTTTTCATCTGGTAATTTTCCTTCCTGCTGGAAGTTCGCTTTCATTCAGCCTGTCCCAAAGAGGTATGACAGCTCTCAACCCTCCAACTATCGTCCAATTGCTTTGATTTCTTGCCTTTCTGAAGTTTTTGAATCTATCCTTAATAGGAAGATTCTTAAACACTCTCTTCTCACACTCTTCTCGTCAGTATGGGTTCCGCAAGAGACGCTCTACTGGCAATCTTTTTACATATTTCTCTGGCTCTTGGTCATCCTCCTTTCTTGATTACGGTGAAATATTTGCTATTGCGCTAGACATATCAGAAACTTTTGATAGAGTCTGGCACAAATCTTTAATTTCAAAACTGTTCTCCTTCGGTTTCTATCCTTCTCTCTGTGCCTTCATCTTTAATTTCCTTTCTCACCGATCTATAGCTGCGGTTGTAGATGGCCACTGTTCTTCTCCAAAGCTATTAACAATGGCGTTCCTCAGGGTTGTGTCCTGTCACCCACTCTTTTCCTTTTATTATCACTGAGCTAATGAGTCGCCCTTTCTGTCCTATTCACTACTATGCTGATAATTCCACTCTTCACTTCTCCACCCACTTCGCAAAGCGTCCCTCTCAACAGTCACTCTATGCTTCGCGTAGGACGGCTATGGTACACCCAACCTCTGATCTCTCTGCTATCTCTGATTGGGGCAGAGAAAACCTTATTGCTTTCAGTGCCTCAAAAACTACGTTTTTCCCTCTGTCTACTCGTCACAATCTCGTCACAACTCAATCTTTCCTCTTCTCTTAACATTCTTGGCGTTTCCTTTTCTCGTGATCTTTCCTGGAAATATCACATATACTCTCTTTCCAAAACTACCACTAAGAGCTTGGGTGTGCTGTACTGGCTTTGCGGTTTGTTCACTCTCGCTCAATTTCTCTCTCTGTACAGAGGTCTTGTCCGCCCCTGTATGGAACATGCTTATCATGTATGTGGTGGCTCAATCCACTCAGCCCTACTTGACTGGGTGGAATCAAAGGTTTTTCGTCTCATCACTTCCCTAACTCTTACTGACTGTCTTCAATCCCTCTCCTTTCGCCGCACTGTTGCCTCACTCTCTCTTTACTATCGCCATTATAACAGACACTGCTCTTCTGAACTCTCTAACTGCATGCCTCCTCCTTTAAGGCGAGCACGCAGCACCAGACTTTCTGCAGCTTCTCATTCCTTTTCTGTCCAACTCTCTAACTTAACGTTTAATCGGTATTTTCATTCTTTCATCTACTCAACCGGTAAACTCTGGAATAATCTTCCTCAATCCATCTTTCCCCTTGTCTATGACCTCCAATCTTTCAAATGCAAGGCCTCTCAAAAACCCTGAATCTTGATTTTGGCATTCGCCCTTGGCCATCCTCCCTACATTTCCGGAAATAAATGCTGCTTATTTTCTATAATTCTTAACGTGAATAACGTTTTTTTCAGAACTTGTACGTCCTGAAATAGTTCGTGTACACCAGTGGTCGGGGAACAGGGGTAAATTACCCAAATGGGGTAAATTTAAAACTTTTGGGGGTAATGCGTGCGGTATGAGAGACACTTTGTGCTGATATTTTTTTCGTATATTTTTATTTTATTTTGTTACATAAATGTGGCGTTATTCTAAATTTTAGAATATTACGAATTTACGTCCTGAGTACGTCCTCAAATATATTTTGGGGTAATACCCAAAAAAGTTCGCCGACCACTGGTGTACACAGTGAAACCAACTTAAATTTGTTTAGCGTTTTTAAACCAAAATTCTTCTTTATCTTGAAGTCTCTAAGCACGTAATGTAATTCGATGATTGTAACGCTTTTTCATCGTGCGAAACGTTCATTTTAGGGTTACCAACTCGTCTTTTATTAGGGCTGCTATAAAAGCGGGGTTGTGTCTCACATTTTTGTTAGTACTGCAACTCACTGTCCCTGTACACAGTGGCGGATTATCACTGAGGCTATTGAGGCTGAAGGCTCAGGCTCCCATGCTTGAGGGGCCCCCAATCAACTGAGTTTCGATGATATAATTGAGATTTCGCAAACTTCTTTGATTAAATATGACAGAGTACACAAACTGACAAATTCCCTGTTTTATTTTATGTTTTATAGGCCCTAAAGTAAAGTTTGTTTAATACTGTTTAGTTTTGGCAAACGGCAAAATACACTGTGTTAAGCTTCTTTTAAGTTTGTTTCTCAATTAACCTGAGCACCGTACATATAATTCGTGTAAATGTACTATGGGCCCCATATTATTCATTGCCCCGGGGACCCGAGGTGTCTTAATCCGCCTCTGCCTGTACATATAACTAGACTAGAGATTTCTTCGTCGCGATTAAGTCGCTTGATAATATAATCTCTTCTTGACACAAGCTTGGTAATTACAAATATTTGAACATACAGCGTAAAACTGATAGAAATATCAGCTACGTTGTTCAAACGTAATATTTCTTTGTAAAGTCAGATGATCCTAAAAAAAAGCGGGTATCTCATTTTACTCCAAGTTTATAATTTGATATTGTCATTAGGGTGTCGTGGCTGCTTCTCAAACTTATTTTAGTGGAATTATTCTTTTTAGAATGAAAAGCAAAGTACATTTTATATCATATAATAATAATATAAATGTATATTTTACATTGAAAACAGTATTATTAAATCATGTTATTTACAATGGTCTCGGGTGTATTAAACCCCATTCTTCACAATCAAATGTTGAAAGCCGATTTTGTTTCGGCTCAAATCTTACGACATAAATGACTAAAATAAATTGCAAAGAAATAGTAAGTTGTGAAGTCAAATTGATCAGATTATCACCCTTATATTTTTGAACTGGATGACTAACCGCTCCGAGTCGTTATCAGAGAATTGTGAAACGCTGAAAATAGTGAAAAGAAGTTTTACGTCACATAACAACGATAAAATAACGGACTTGTCACTAATAATAATTTGAGAGAAGGGAAGCAAATGAAAAAATAGTAAATCAAACTTGTACTAAAGAAAAGCAAATTTCTGCTTGTAAGCAAAGATATCAACCATTTAATTAGGAGTGATAAAGAAATCAAAGATGGAGTTTTTTGGTCAGATTCAGTAAACACCGTGAAACAGGATGCTTTACCACTTACAACAAAAGACAGAAACGAATTCATAGCGAGAGAGAAAGAGAGAGAAAGAGAGAGAGAAAAGAGAGAGAGTACAAAAATAAAGAACGATGCATTATATGAAACAGCATGACATGAAATATCTTATAATTAATTCGCATCTTTGGCAGTTCTAAATGCATATTAAGAACACAACGTACAAATAGTGAAATCTCAATTTTTTAAATTATAAAAAAATTGATAAATAGACCTCTACAAAATACAAATTTTTAATATTTTAATTAATAAATACTGGGAGAGAGTTTTCACACTTGATAGTATTCGTGAGAGTAACACTTAAGTCACACTGAAACAATTAACAGTGGATCAATATATTTTTTTGTGTTTCTTCCATAAAGTCATACATCTGAGTTCACGTTCAGTCTAGTGTTTGTATACTAAATTATGTCTCCGAATTCACATAATGAACACCATGTTTCGGAATGTTCATGTAATTTCTATCGTATCTTCACTGATGTCATGGTCATCATTAATGATCTCATCATTTTGTGTTTCAATAATGCTTTGTTTGTTTTGTAAAGCAACTTTTTCTAAGTTCTGATAAAGTGGGTTCTGTTGTTGATTTAACTATTAAGTTTACTGATGTCGTTATCATTATTTCGAGAATCGTTGGAGCTTTGAACGAGAGCTTCATTTTTCTCAGTGTGGTCTGTCTGGTCAAGATTTGACGTCTCCATCGGAGATTGTTGGTCTTCCAATAATGGCTCATCATTCCCGCTAAATGTGAAGCTGTTAAGGAGAAAACATGTCTTCAGTCATTTTAATAAAAGTCTTTAACAGTTGTCCATAAAAATATTAGTCAAATATTTCATTCTTTTTAAGCAAATTTTTAAAATTTAAAGTCTAACTTCTTACACTGTGCCTGCTGGTCCTTTTATATCCTCTGTCGAAAGCTTGGGGCTGAATATTGAGTCCGGAGGAAGAGGGCTGCTTCTCATAGACCTCATGTCTAGATAGCCCACAAGGTTTTCCTCTCCTCCATCGGAAGCGCCCCTCATCACCTGCATTGGAATGTAGGAATCGCCGTCGACGAGGGCTTCTCTAATTGGCGACTGTGAGCGAAGAGACATTTGATGTAGGCAAGTCAGTTTACACTTACGTCTAATGCCTCTGTCAACTAACTTGAACTAAAATACAGTCATACCTCTCTAGTAGGTTTCAGAAGCACTATAAATATTTGATACCACTTGATAGGTCAGAAATATAAGCTGATCTAAAGGTAATCATTTCAAACATTGGTATACTATAGTGGAATATGATGAACCCACTGCACGTACTAAGATGCAGCTAGCTCTGCATCTCCTGCTATAGAGGAGCGGATAGATTAGACTAGGGACCCATCTTTCAAAAGTTCTTCTCGCAATGGGAAACAATAGCCTCGAACTGCCTTTGGAATATTTCTGATTTCTCACCCCAAGTTTGTTGGGACACGAGATTTTTAATAATATATGTAATGTAAGTACCCTAGTCCTAGCAAACGTGGCACGAACGACTGTTTAGCCGTGCTGGGTTAATGTTTTGGCTTCATCATCGTTTTTAATTGAAAACAACTAGAAAACGTCTTAATGGTGAATGTGAACATTATTTCTTTCCACATTTATATGATGAAAATGATAGTTTTTTCCAAATTGAAGAAGTGTTTACTTTCCTAGCAAACAATGACGTGTTTGTCACTACGAATGATGCGTTAATACAAGTGTGGTGTAAATTTAAAAATAAAACTTTCGTATAGAGACCATAAAGTTATCCTTTAAGTTAAAGCATTTTGTTAAGGCAATCACTTACTTTTAAAAGAAAGTAATTTTAACTGTAATAAATTACAGTTAGAAAAGTAACTAACTGTAATGAAATAACAATTACTTAAGTACCTAAAAACGACATTACCAAAATAAAAAGTAATTCAACTACCACTGGTTATAGACTTGTTTCTAGAATATATAGTAATATTTTAAAATCCTTATCTCTTGAACATACTTGGAGATTCTCAAAGTCTGGACTGGTGACCATGTTGACGTAATCCTCATTATATTCCATCCATTCTTCGTTCTTTCGCATGTAAACAGTGTTCATCGCTACATAATTCTGAAAGAAAGAAAGGAAGTCTTTACAAAAACAATATGATCAGGTATGGTTTCTCCCTTTAATGTAATCAGGCGTTCGCAAATCCCGATAGCCTTCTAGTCTTCTAGAACATAAAGTTAATAGAATAATGTAGCGTACAATGAGACTATATGTGGCGCAGCAACATTTTCCGTTAGTGAAATAAATGTCATTAAACTTTAAAAGATTCGTATCATTTCTTACTTCTCTGCTTTCTGAACTTAACATGTCCGAGAGCATTTCTGCAGTTCTGCTAAAGCTTGGCCGTTCCAACGGATTCAACCTCCAGCAATTCAACATCAAACTGTACCTATAAAATATTAGTGGGAAACAGTGTGTTAAATTCAGAGGTAATATTTTGAGTGAGAAGAGTAATGTTATGGTTACGGAGTTTGAAGATTAAGTACGTTCATTTCATGATTACGGGTCCTTTCATTGTTTTAGTTTATAATTTATGACAGCCGTCAAGCGCATATATTGTGAGCATTCTACAAATGAACGTGTAATGTATCCATTCTCTTTAGTCACATCAAATTCATTATCTGAATAAAATTTAGTTTTACGATCCACTTTGGTAAGTTTGGGTAAGACCAGTTCATATTTGAACAAAACAACAACAACTACAGAAGAGAAGATAAAATTTAATACAGTTTAAGAAAAGGATTGCGTTCTTAGTAACTTAGACTACCACGTGAAAGGTATTAAAGGTTAGATATAAATAAACTCGAGTCATAATTAGTATAAATACCCGTATATCATCCGTATTGTAAATATTAAGAGTAACTAAACAATTTCAAATCTCACATTTCTTCATTGCTGTATTTAGGCTTCTCCATTCTCATTCCGTTCTCCAAGGCGATGGGAAAGTCCTGGTTGAGAGGAATACCCGGATAGGGCGTATTCCCCAACGTGAACATTTCCCACAGGGTGATACCAAATGCCCACACATCACTCTGAATGCTGAATACCTTTTGTTGAATTGCTTCAGGGGCCATCCATTTAATAGGCATAATCTCCTGCGAAGAAAGAGTTTCGTAAGAGTGAAACAAAACTAGGCAAACCTCCATCAAATTAGTAAAGACATCGTACCATTAGTGATAAGTTAGTAATTCATAGGACAAATCTGTTCATTACAAATTAATTTTCAATTCAACTTCATTTTCCTTATGTTGCGTAGGGAACCAAAATGGTGCAGTGCCAGTTTTACGTTTACACGCGTAACCTACCTACCTGCCTACCAGCCAAGTGTTAATCCGAAAGAACATATATAATTCCATTAGTAGGGTCCAAAACAGCTCCACTGTGTTATTGTGCAATGTCCTGTCCTCAGATACTGTCTACCTATCACCTATATGGCAGTCTTGATTCAGACAACTGCTGGTGTGCAATGCCTTATTTTTGTAATGTAGCAAACATTGTGTTTACGTATAAAGTTAATTGTATGATAAGATTGCGTTTGTATGTTAGGTTAAATGGCTATGCTGGCCTTATTTTTGTAAGACGTATTTGCGTGTTAGATTAAGTGGCCATGCTGGCCTTATTTTTGTAAGACGTATTAGATTAGATTTGCGTGTTAGATTAAGTGACCATGCTGGCCTTATTTTTGTAATGTAATTCGTATATTAAGTTAAGTGTACGAAAATGTAATATTTGTTTGTTAGGTTATGTGGCTATGGATCGTGAATGATCCGTAATAAAAATGGTTTGTTTGGTTTTCAATTAGAAATTATACTTATGGAAATATTTCAGAATAACCTTTTAAAAGTACATTTAATCAGAAGGGACAAATGCAGTGAGAGTGTTGTCGATGGTGTACTTAAAATTGCTGCACTTTTTTGAACTGGAAGGAATCAATCGAAAAACCTAAATAAGTTTCATTTGAAATTATAAGGACGAGCGGCGGATGCTGCTCTTAAACTTTTATCTTTTGTACTAGTAGCTTTATGCGTGTATTCTTTAAGAGAGAAATGGATAGAGTATTATTGCGTATCATTAAGTGTTCTTTGAAATTTTGAGATTTTGGTCATGGATGATTTTATTGTAAATGAGAGAAAATAAACTTATTTCTTACGTCTGATTTTTTCATATAAATATCATTTTTGTACATATCTCTGGATAAGCCAAAATCACTGATTTTCACAACGTTGTTTTCCGCTAACAAAAGATTTCGGGCAGCCAAATCTCCGTGAAGAACCTAGAAAAATTATTCATACGATTAGTAAACATTTACCTGCAGAGGTAGTTTAGAAATATTTGGTGAATAACGACGTTCGATATTCCAAAGTAAATTCATTTTATAGAAAAGTAAATTTACATCTGAATCTTTTCAGGTTTTTGATACGAATCTCGTTCGAAACAAGTGAAGGAAAATAAACAAAAAGCTTTTAACAATTATGTTTTGAAGGTTTGTACTCTCCTCTAATATATATATATATATATATATCTCACTCGTCACTCGTTTTTACTAGTTTTTATTTGCTTCCACAAATTTAATTGTTTCTTTCATAACACGTACGGTAATTCATAACTATTTTCTCGTTCTATCTTCCCATTCCACCAATTTACAAACTTACATCAGCATCCTCAGTCACGTTTTGAGGTAGAATTATGAAAGTTTAGTAAATAAATTATTATATCGCAATGATATAATCTAATTCGAGTTTAGAAAAATTTCATTACTTTTAATCCACAAAAACGATTTTACTCTTCCAATTTCAATTAATTTAATTTCATCTCAGTTATTTTTCTCCAATTAATTTGCTATTGAATAAAGTCTCCGTTTCAATTTAGAAGCTAATTAAAAGTAAAAAGATTTCACCTTTCGTTTTGCGAGATATTCCATGCCATTTGCGACTTGCCATGCCCAACATACGAGGTCTGTTGTAGTGAAAGGAGATGTGATCCCGGGTATTCCTCCTCCTTGGGAGTCGAAAAAGGAATCGCCTGAAATAAAAACAAACTTATGTTCATAAAACATCATTTTCAAATCATTTGCAGCCCCAAAAGAAATTATCATTTTCAAATCATTTGCAGCCCCAAAAGAAAACATCATTTTCAAATCATTTGCAGCCCCAAAAGAAAACCATTTTCAAATCATTTGCAGCCCCAAAAGAAATTATCATTTTCAAATCATTTGCAGCCAGCCCCAAAAGAAAACGGATAATGGATTTATATTTAGTATTTGTAATAAAATTCACTTCCATTGAAACTGTGAACTCTGCCTTAGTTATCCCCTCTAGAAAACTAAATTTTCTGACTGATATATACGTGAAATATAGTTTTTATTAAGTCTAAATTCTGTGAAGTGGACGAAATACACACACTCTTCATGGACTCGTGGAATACGTAGATTCCTTGTCTGTTCCATGAAAAAAGTCGTAGTCCGTCGTCGGTAGGCGCCTCATTCAGAAATCTAGTCCAATCGTTTGATTTATTTCATGATAAAGAAGAGGTAAGGACCTACTTAAAGGGGGTTTTTGTCCCCCAGTTTTATATCCACCTAACTTGGAAATGAATAAGCTAAAACTTATGCTTGAAACTTAGTTGAACCCTGAAATCTATCCTCCTTCATTTGTATTTCACGGAGCGGTAGAGACTTTGTTTCGATTTCGTCAAACTTTTGGAGGGATAAAATTTTTACAATTATTACCTGAAGTGACTGAAGAAGGTGAAAAAGGTGGTGGGGAAGAAACTCCGGTTATTTCCGTATTTACGGTCATGTGGTAACCCCCGTCGGAGCTGGGATTAGAGGCAGTACTCTCGTGCATTGTGGGCGTAGGAGGGACAGGCGGTGTGACAGGTTGACCAGGAGAGGGAGGCCCAATTATCTTTAAAAGTATATATATATTCAGGATTCAGGATTAGATCCGAAGAACACTTTCATTTTGAAAAATTTCAATTAATCACTGAAATCTGGCAAATTTTCTATCTAATCCAAATGAAAGACGACGTTTTTCTATATTAAAAGAGAATATTGATTAACTTTAGTGAAATACAGTTGTCTTAATATTATTGCTTATAACAGATGCTATAGATTTAACTAAAGAACTTGTAACTATAAACCTGTGATGAATTTTGGCTTTACTTCTTTTAGATTTTATGTCATTGTAAAACTTTATATACCGTACATACATACATACATACATACATACATACATACATACATACACCATCAAACTCTCCTTTGCCAAATGAATCAGAGAGAAGGCGGACATGCTCGGATATAAAAACAAAAACTGAAAGGTAAGGAAAAAGAGAAAAGGCATACACATGCACTCACATCGGTATCCTGGTAGATCAGTATCCACCCACCCCAGATGGCTAAATTCCACACCTGCGGCGCTTCATACACCATATGTGGTGGTGCTTCCACGCTTTGTCAAAAATAAAGGAGACAGTCCCGCGCTTACATACCTTTAACAAGCCTCCTCCATTCCAACCTACTTGCAACCACTTCTCATGCATCACCCAGATCAAATCCACGCTTCCTCATGCAACCATTTACTATGTCCATAGGCGGATCTAAGGGGGCCATATGGGCATGGACCCCCGAAGGGCTGTGTTAGCGCCCCCCAGAGTAGAAAATGGCGCCCTTTCGGCAGAGGTAAAAAAAGCCTCAATATCGTCGTACCGAACGATTAATAAATTAAACGAGATGAAAAGAGGATTGGTGAGGCAAGACAAATTTTTGGACGTCCTGAAATGGCCTCTTTGATGAACCCTACAATTTGAGTCCTGAACTGGGAATTTTGACAAGTATGACATGAAATATGTTTTTAATAGTGATATAGCCTATATTTTGTCATTTTTAAGAGTTAAAAAGATTAAATTTGCCATAAATAATGACGATACGAAGCAGAGGCGTAACTACCATGGAGGGGGACATGTCCTCCCAGCTATTTACAGAACTATTAAAGTAGCCTACATAACTTAAGCTGAAAATGTGAAGATGTGGGAAATGTGGTAAGTTCAGTTTCATTTAAAGAAGTTTAGCACAACCGTGACATGTTGCGTAGAGTAATGCCGCTGCTACAGTTGTGTGTTGTCCAGAATATAGCTCTACGTCGACATCGGGATGACGGATTTGTACTGTTGAAAAACGATCAGGTGATAAACTCAGAGAATGATGGCAACTTCAGACACTTGTTACGGTACCGGGTAGAAGCAGATGATGCTGCTTTCAAGCAGCAACTAATTGAGAGTGGTAAACAAAAAACCCCAGCATACATCAGCGAGACTACTCAGATCAATTTTCTTACTGTGATGTGTAATCTGCTGAAGGAGGACATCGTCCATGTTGTGAAATCAGCAAGTTATTGGCGTATTCTAGTTGATAAATCAACAAACAGGCAGGCTAGAGCGCAAATGGTGTTGGTAGTCAGATACGTCAAACGTAATGCTGATGGCAGTTATGTTGTGCGAGAGGACCCATTTGCTGTGGTGGATGTATGTGAGAGAGCATTAACCACATCAAGTTCAAGTAAGAAGAAAAAAAGAGGTGCAATTCAATGGAGAAACACTTGGTAAGACCATCTTATCAGAGATTGATAAAGCAACATTATATAAGAGCTGTTGTGTTGGACAAGGCTATGATGGAACAGCTGGAATGTCAAGTATGGTCTTAGGTGCAGCTTCAGTTGTGAAAAAGTCAGCCCCTTTAGCATTGTGTTTCTCATGAAACAAACCTGTCATGCTCAAAATGCCTCGCAGTGCCTACCATCAGGAATGCCCATGGTACCATTTCAGCAGTGCCAAGCGTGTCGCCTTGCTGAAAAAGCATGGGGTGGAGAATAACTGATAACACAAATCTTCTGATATTGTGTACTACCCGTTTTGTGGAGAGGCACACTGCTGTTTCGCGCTTTTGGAACTGTCTTCCAACGATAGCCTCAGAAACTCCATGAGATGGAGGGATAGACAGACAGAGATGCCAGTACAAAAGCTAGCACACCTTCTGGCTAGCTTAGAAAAAAAAAAAACTCTGGTCTCACTGGCGTGCCTGCAAGCAATATTATCACTGATGAAACCACTGTCAGCAACACTTCAAACAGAAAGGTGGGAACATTTTTCGAGCAATGAAACTGTTAAATACTACCAAACAAGAACTCCAGTCAATGCGGGAGGAGTGTGAGGTATTATTTTCAGAGAGCTCCCATAAGGTTGAAGTCAAAGCAGAAGTGGTGGAGGTGGAGTTGAAAGAACCACGTCTCCCTTCCAGGTCCCGCTATCGTGACACAGCTGGACACAACCAGGACATAGAAACGTACTACCAAATCAATGTGTATCTCTCAGCTCTAGATGCTGCATTCAGAGTTCTCTGAAATGTCTGGCACGCACACAGAGTTGGTAGTTGGCTCAACTGCATTATTCCAAGTCTTGTAGCTACAAATTCTTGAGATGATGCGCAACCTGCATACCCACAAGTATGCATCATTCCTGAAACCTCGTCTGAT
Organism: Bathynomus jamesi; assembly: GCA_023014485.1. Classification (NCBI taxonomy): domain Eukaryota; kingdom Metazoa; phylum Arthropoda; class Malacostraca; order Isopoda; family Cirolanidae; genus Bathynomus; species Bathynomus jamesi. The sequence continues at coordinate 718,542 of JAJOZX010001953.1, read as the reverse complement.
GAATGTGATGTGAATACTGAGTTTAAAATATGGGAAAGACACCGGTCGGCCTGTGATAAGCCACCGCCAACTACAGTATTTGCAGTCATTGAATACATGGACAATGAAAGTATCTTTGCCAATATGATCTCTCTGCTCACCCTCTTGGCAAAACTACCCGTGTCAACATGTAGAGTAGAGAGGGTGTTTAGCAAAGTTGATCGCACATGCACTGCCATCAGGAGTACTCTGTCAGAGGAGAGACTCGAGGCACTCGTGTTGCTCCAGATGCACCGCAGTCGTCTGCGTTCCACAAACGCAGTCATTGACAGATATGCCATGGCTAGCAAAAGGAAATTACCATTTGTATTGTAAGACAGCACGTGATTAGGCCATTGAACCTGGAATTACTGATGTGATATAATGTTGTTCAGTTACTGTCTAGTTCATGTTCTCGTAATAAAACTTACAAATTATAGTAATATACTTTTGTAGTTTCACAATAATACATCGTAGTCGTCAAAAAATCGTCACGCAGCTTTCCCAGCATTTTATCTTCATTATGGCGTCCCCCTTCTACTTCTGGCCCCCACCCAAGACACCTCGCTAGATCCACCACTGACCATGTCCATCTACATTCCTCTCCCCCTTCTTCCTTCGCAAACGCTCTCATATACTCTTTTTACAACTCTGTCATCTTACATTCTTTCGACATGCCAAACCACCTTCAGACATTTTACTCAATTTTCACTTCCACTGACTTGTGCACGCCACAGCAGTCCAGAACCACACGATTTCTTACTCTATCAATCCGACGCACGCCACACACACTTCGCAATTTATCCATTTCAACTGCTCTTACTCTTGACTTCTCCCTTTCATGCCAAGTCAATGATTCACACCCATACAAAAGTGTCGGTACAAACACACCTTCCTGTAAACATCTCGCAGCATCTCTACCCAGTCTCCGCTTCCTCACAACCGATTTCAGCGGACCCGCCATCTTTCTTCCTTGATTCACACTACTATTAACTTTATCTGCATTCGTACCTCTTTTGTTCAATACACATCTCAAATACTTAAAAGACTCTACCACCTCTAGTATTTCATCATTTACCACTGCATGACAGCCCGAATTTCCCTCTCTCTACAGTCAATAACTTACTTTAACCCACATTCACTTTCAACAGTCTTCTTTCACACACACACACACACACACACAGCCACAAAACTCTTAATAGCATCTTGCATATCACACTCACTCTGAGGAAACAGCACACCATCATCGACACACAACAGATTTGACATGCCCCGCCTATTCCCATAACGCACCAAATTCAATCCTCTTTCAAACATTGGTACTTTCACCTCTATCATCACCCCATCCGTAAACGGATTGAACAGCCACCCTTGACGCACACCAACACTTATATCAAACCATTTACTTAGTGTTTTGTTTACTCTCATACATGCACTACTTTCATCACAGAAACTTTTCACCTCATTACTCATAAAATTGTATATGGGATCTTAAATATAAATTGAGTTACTTGTATTTTATTATTGGTAATTTTTTTAAATTTTTGAATTGGTTTACTGGTCTTTTTATTGCCGATTTGTAAACTTGTACATTAACTTGATCTAAACGGGCATAACTGACAGAGGGATTTCGAGCTCTTTGAACTTTCCGTTTAACCAAGACCTAAAGTCAGAACTTCCTCATTCGTCTTTCTTTAACCGTTTTTGTACACACTGTATCTCAGTAATGTTTTCTCTTACTTGAGCGGTCTGTTGTGCAAACCCTGCCGTTGCATAATGAGGGTTGCCCACGTACATCCCTGGCCTAGAGGTACCATGCAAAGACCCTGCATTGGAAGCTGTTGAGGTATTCCTAGCGAGAGGACGCGACTCACGGAGAGAACCGGTCTGGGAACGAGTTTCTAAGTAGCCATCAGCATCCACACTGGGGGTTTTGTTCAACCTAAAAACAAAATCAACACTTGTCAATGTATTCAGTTTTGAGAAGAGTTGGATAATACTTTGTTTTAATTTACAGTTACAAATTTAAGCCGAATGGCGGAAGGGTTTTCTATGATATGATATACAGGAATGACATGATAACTGGAACACAATAAAAACAGTGTTACAAAACAATACAGTTGTACGTCGTACCCACGACTGTTTCCTCCCTGAGAAGCGGGTGAAAGGGGTTCATTTGGGAAGGGCGTAAATCTATGAACGTCGATAATACCAGTGTTGGGATCAACTTGGTTTACAAATCGTGACTTGTATCGCTGAATGTGCTTGAGAAGGTTTCCATACTTACAATACTCAACCAAAATCCACAAATCACCTGAAAAATAATGAAGAATATAAGTCAAAGGATAATTACTTATGAAATATTTAAACTGCCACATTGAGATCTCTCTTTGTGCAGTTATTATCTAAACTCTTTTCCGACGCCAGTGAAGTGACCATAACACATTCAAGTTTATTTCCATTTGTTGCAGTGGAACTATGTATACGTGCCAGTATCTACGCTTTAAGAACAATACACAGATAAACAACTGAACAAGATGAAAACGCCAAAACAGCCAGATGATATATATACATTACAAATATCGCTTTGTAATCTGGTGTGAGCGAGTAGCTACCCCTCAGTAATGTCTCAGGCATAACAACTCGCTCACTCAACGCATTACAAAGTGACTTACGTATACCACCCATTCCAGATGTCCTGAACATCTGTCTGATTCACTTTTCATAAACTTCAGCAACCTAAACACTACCTCCTTTGGCTGTCCTCCCACTTCACTGATACCCCTGGTGAACTATCTTATAACTTCTTTATTCTGAATGATCTTGAGCAGATTTCACAACACTGTACTCGTATCCCCGATGTCTTCGAGATAGTCCCAATTCTGGATTTATTTCTAACCACTCATCCTTCTTCTTACTTTGTCAAACTTTTTCTCCATTGGGCTGATCCGACCACAATCTTATATATGTTTCCTGTCCTGTCGCTCCAGTTCGGCCTTTGGATCCTCCCAAGTGCTTTTGGCACTAATTCTTTGCCTAATTCTTTGTCCATGCTTTCACGTCAAATTAACCCACAACGATTCCGGTGCTGACCCTCCAGCTCCTCTTCAACTCTAATTTAATTATGTTTGAAATTAGAATCTCTGCCAAAGATGATTTTTTCTGCCTTATATGGGCTAAACTGTAGGAAGGCGTACGATCGTGATGAGGTCCCTCTTGTTGTTCTCAGAGCCATGCTTCTGTGCTGATACCCTCCCTAGGCAAACTCTTTCGTCTTTGTCTCTTATCTGGTACTTTTTTTCCTGCTGAAAGTTCGCTTTCATTCAACCTGTCCCAAAGAGGGGTAACCGCTCTCAACCCTCCAGCTATCGTCCAACTGCCTTGATTCTTACCTGTCAAAGTTTTTGAATCTATCCTTAACTGGAAGATTCTTGAACACCTCTACTCACAATTTTCTTTCAGATCGTCAGTATGGGTTCCACAAGGGCCGCTTTACTGACGATCTTCTTGTATATCTCTCTCTCTCTTGGTTATCTTCCTTTCGGGATTTCGGTGAAACTTTTGCTCTTACGCTAGACATATCAAAAGTTTTTGAAAGAGTCTCACACAGAGCTTTAATTTCCAAACTGTCCTCCTTCGGTTTCTATCTCTGATTTCCTTTCTGGCCGATCTATAGTTGCAGTTGTAGACGTCCACTCCTATCTCCTTTTCTTCAACAATACACAATTCAATCCTTCCTCTTCTCTTAACATTCTTTGCCTTTCCCTTTCTCATGATCTTTCGTGGAAAGACCACATATACTATCTTTCTAAACCAGCTTCTAAGAGGTTAGGTGTGTTGTACCGGTTCCACAGTCTCTTCACCCATACTCAGTTGCTATCTCTGTACAGGGGTCTTGTCCATCCTATTTCATATGTGGAGTAGCTCAACCCACACAGCTCTATTTGACCCGTTGAAATCAAAGGCATTTCGTCTCATCACTTCCCCGCCTCTTACTGACTATCTTCGATCCCTCTGCCTTTGCCGCAATTTTACCTCACTATCTCTTTACTATTGCTGTTAAAAGACACTACTCTTCTGAACTCTCTAACTGCACGCCTCCTCCTTTTAGGAAAACATGCGGTACCCGACTTTCAACACTATCACCCCTTTGATGTTCGACTCTCTACCGCAAATGTTAATCGGTATTTTCAATCTTTCATCTACTCAACCGGCCAACTCTGGAACAACCTTCCTGACTCCATCTTTTCCCCTGTCTCTGACCTCCAATCTTTCAAACACAGAATGTTCAGGCACCTCGAAAGCTTTGTACCTTGATTTCAACTCATTTCTCCTCCTTCTCTTGGGGAGGAATTTTGCAGTTGCTCACCCTTAGTCCCTTCTTCCTGAATTATATATAATATATATATATATATATATATATATATATATATATATTAGGGTGTCTCTTATTTTCGTAGAGTGTTGATTGTTTAGGTTGCGCCCCCTCAACCAGTTCCATTGGTTGACAAATCATCACATATACAATTTTGTTTGGATTGAACAATTTTTAGAGGTCGCCCCCGCTTATTAAAGTTCATAAAATATAGTTATTATTTATGCAATTAATATTTGAAATTACTAGCAGTTGTCAAGTATACTAAACATATGTTTTTAATTAATTAATCATCATATTTATGATGAATTCAATTAAATGAATATTTGTTTCGATACAACAGCTTCAAACACGGGTCAATATAGTGGAGCCTGTGCTCTCATCGAAGCAAAATTGGGACATGATGTTTTGTACTTGCCTTGTAGACACCATGTTTTAGATTTATTGTTGGGAGCTGCATTTGAAGCAACATTGGGATCTACATCAACTGGGCCAGAGATATTGATCTTTAAGCGTTTTCGTGACAATTGGACTTCTGTTGATCAAAACCAGTTCCAAACAGGTGAGACAGACACGATTACTAAAGAAGCAATTATCCAGTCTAAAACTGAACTAATTCAGTTTGCTAGATCCCAGGCACCTATGCTACGGGATGACTATGAAGAACTTTTGGATCTGTCCATCATCTTTCTTGGAGGTGTCCTCAATAAAGGCATCAAGTTTCGTGCACCAGGTGCCATGCATCGAGCTCGCTGGATGTCCAAAGCGCTCTATTCTATCAAGATGTGGCTTTTTCGAAACCAGTTCAAGATGACTAAGACTGAAGAACGAGGAATTCGAGATCTTTCCCTTTTTTCTGTTCTCATCTATATGAAGGCTTGGACAACATCCTCACTCCCTATTGAAACCCCATTTAATGACTGGCTCCTTATGAGGTCATTGATTAATTATCCTAACAAAAAGATTTCTGATGCAACTAAAAAAAAGCTCTCTAACCACTTATGGTACCTGTCTGAAGAAGCAGTTGGTCTTGCTTTCTTTGATGAGCGAATTACTACAGATGTAAAGAAACGCATGGTAAAGGCATTAGAAGATGAGTCCACTGATAGACCACCCAAGCATCCTCGGATTCCTGAATCGACCTTCTGCTCTGGTGAAGGACTACACCAACTTGTTACAAGAAATACTAGAGAATTCTTTACTAAGCTGAATTTGCCAGAAGGATTTCTGAACAAGGCACCCAGCACTTGGACATCCAACTGTGAATATTTAAGGGCCAGAGCTATTGTTGCAGCTCTATCTGTTGTAAATGACCGGGCAGAACGTGCAGTAGCTTTAGTTCAAGAGCTGAATAAGAAATTGACAGTGGGGGAAGAGCAGCTCCAGTTCCTGCTCCAAATTGTTGCAAAACACCGCCACAGTCACCCAGTTTCCATCAAAAACTGTTCTTCTCAAAAAATAACCATCAATGAGGTCGCACCTTAAAATACACCATATTGTATAATCATTGTATATTAAGTAAATGTTGTTAGCATGCTATCCGGGTGGGTGTAAACGTAAGCTCAAGAAATTCACAATCACTCTGGATTCTGATGATTATCTAAATAAAAGCATATAATTATATCTGGAAGCATTCGCGTAGGCAATTGTATGTTCATTATGCGCAGTAATTCACTGGCCTACTTAGTCAGTGCTCCAGACAACTATCTATTAATCTTCTATGGACCACTTGTATAATGTTTGTACCTGTTGAGTCTGAAATAAAGTGTTTGTTTGTTTGTTTATTTGTTTGTATTCAATTAAATTTACTTAAAAATTTACTTACCCATATTTGATAGTATATCAGTACAACCACTTTTTGTTTTCTAAATACAAAATATCTACCATAGTAATTGTGTGTGTGTGTGTGTGTGTGTGTGTGTGTGCTTTCCAAAAACAAAATTTTATACTCGATACGTATTTTCTTTCTTATTTTTAAAAAGCATCCACTTTTTCAACATTTTTTACAGAGTTTTACAGACTTTGAAATAAAAGTAAAATCTTTGTAACTCTTTCAAAAAATATTGCAGTCATGAAAAAGTCATGAAAAAGCCTAGGCCATAGTTGGCAATCTGGAGTACTATGTCGGGAAGATTTGCTGCCATGTTCGCCTATACTCAGAAATCCCAAATAATAGAAATGACTGTCATATCTATTTTATTTATGTTTATGGTTTCATCATGTACTGGTTCAATTTTCTACTACCTCTTTCGTTTTTTACCTTTACATTATGTGCGTACTGGTTCTGTGACTCGGTGTGCCCAGTTTATTATAATGTTTTATGGTGTGGAAGAAAGATATAATCAAATTTGTGACTAGTACCTCTCTCCATATCATTCTCAACTAACAAAAATGTAAACAAATCCCTTTAGCTAGGTAAGTTGTAAGAAGGCCAGGCCCAGCAACTGAATCACTGTTTTACTTACTGAGAAAGATAATCATTGTTTAATTAGGCCCAGTTAACGTAGGATAAGTCAAGCCTGAAAAGTACGGCTAATCATTTAAGACCATTTGTAGTACGGCTATAATGGCATGGCTTAAAATGTAAGTTCTACGACCGTGGCTTAATGGAAATAAATTAACCCAACATAATTCTGTGCCAAAACCTAAACCAAGATATACGAAATTCAGGTTTAGGAATACATCTCTACCAGTCTTCAAAATTTGGTACAGTTTGCAACGAGAGTAAGGTGTGGAAATACCGCGAAGCACCGATTTGCCCATTAATATAATGAAAAGTCTATTGAAATTAAGAAAATAACAAAGATCTAAATTAAAAAAAATCATGTACAACATATCAAATCCAAAATACCAAGATTTCTATTTATATTATTTACTCTAAAAGAAAAAACACTTTTCCTTAAAACGCACTCTTTATCCCTGTATTATTCCTTGATCTACACACATTTAATATATTGCATTACGACACAGTGTTGCTCAAAAAAATATATAAACCATCCTTTGGAAATCATTCCTAAAAAAATATCTGCGAAGCCTCTCAAATACTGATTAACAAAGTTACACTTCCCCACTGTTTAAAGAGCTAAATATCTTAACACTAAAGGAATTATACAAATTCAATATTGCTGTCGATATGTTCAAAGTTAACAATAAAAATTAAAATACATCACCCATTCAAAAAGCAATCACCTCTCATCAAATTTTATAATAATAATAACACTAAACTATAACACTGCACTCTCTTTCAAAGGAGCAGTTATATGGAATGCAATTCCATAAATATCAGACAGGCTTTATCACTAAATATACTTCGTAAATCACTAAAAAGTACTATAAGTTCACCGCACCCATTATTACTATAGTAATTGATTTTTATTTTATGATTAAATATCTAAAATATACTAATTTCATTAATCACTTTTAATTTCATAATTTATACTATTTTTTTCATTAACCTCCATTTATTTTCTATTAAATATACAATTGATAGTTTTATTTAAAACAGTAAAATGATCAAACGCTTCTTTTGGAAATTTTTACCTTTTGTATATTATTAGTTGATATTATTATTACTTGACATTTTCACTTTATGTAATAAATAAACTGAATACCATTAATTTTGATTAAAAAGCTTCCATGCTTCCAACGACAAACTCATACTAGAATATTGTGAATATACTAATGGCATATCAGATATGTATATTGTGTAGAGAAAATATTGTAAAATTTTATGGAAAATATTGTATTATTTTTATGACTAAATGTTTTGAATAAAGTGGAACATTCATGCAAAATATTTGTCATCTGCTAGAGTCAAAACTAAACTGAACTTGATCACTTTACCTTTATTCATATTTGTCGTGTGAGCACCCATCAGATTGACGATGTTGAGATGCTTTCCCAAATGAACCATAATTTTTAGTTCGAGCGTGAGGGCGCGGAGATGAGCCATGTCGGCACCATCTTTACACATTTTGACCGCCAGGCGCGTGGTATGCCCTTCGGAATCGAGACTTTTACTTCTGCCTGCATCACCCTCCCGAAGGCTCCTGCTCCTAACTGCTTTCCTGAAATATACCAATCACCTTTTATTAGATGGGAAGTTTTGGGTATAAGTTAATTTAGTTTATTCACTACTTAATTAACATTCATTTGTACATTAGCTATATACCAGGGGTTCTCAACCGGTAGGTAATTACCCCCAAAGGGGAAATTTGGGATATCGAGGGCGGAGGTAATGTATCTTATACATATTTTATTTAATAGTGGTGTTTAAAGACAATTGTATGATTATAAACTTCTTTAACTTTTGGTTAATTTACGCGTCATTAGGGGTAACGTGATGAGCGCCAATGCTTGAGGTGGGTAATGGAAGTAGGTTGAGAACCCCTGCTGGGCCTGCTATAGACTTTAAAATTAAGTTCATTTTCAAATTTTTACATGCTGGGAGTTAAAAATATAAATTGTAGAATTTTTTAGGTAGAAAAATTAAATAAATAGCTCATTTATTCATTAATATCCCGATTTATATTTTCAATTAAACCCTAAATATATTTGTTTTCACCAAATAATTTGCCTCATTTCAATACTCCAAATAACGTTATTTCAGCCTACTCAAAAGACGAGTATTTTATACCCAAAATTACAAATAATTTTTTTCAATCTTATCTTCATCTTTGGTGTAAAATAATGAAAAATCATATTATAATTAATTAAATGTCAACAAAATGGTCTTAAATTACGGAAGTTATGAATGTATTTATTTTCATCGTTGTGTCTCGTATAGGGAAAGGATCTTACCTAATTTTATTTTTCTCTTTCTACTTCATAGGCTTTATCGTAAGGCAAAAGGTCAGCTTGCTCATCTATCGTACATTCCTTATTGAGATCGCCTACGTTGCCTTTTTCGAAGAGGTAAAGTTGGTTCTGCCTCATTCGTTCTTTAGTTTGCTTTCTTTCCGAATGCAATGCAGGAGATAGAGTACGATCAGGCAGAGAAGGATGATGAAAGTAGTAGCCAGAGCGATGAGAACTTTGCGTAGTGGTTAAACCAACCCTGTATCAACATAAGCCTATTTAAGCATTTCATAACAAAGTGAACATTTTTCGTTGATTTACGTTTCGTGTAACTTCCTCCAAAACAATAACTTTTCTTTCCCATCCGTTCCTCTCCTTTCTTATCTAATCTTCACTTACACCTTCTGTCTAAAAGGCCATAAGCCACTATTACTACTGAAATTTTAATGAAGGAACAATTAATTTTGAAGAAAACAAAACTGTCCCAAAGTCAACATCAGAAAACTTATTTATAGCATTTCCTCCCATACCTTCTATCTTAACTGAAGCGGAAAACTGAACGCTTCTTATTCGGTTCTTCGCATTACACACGTATTCTCCTTCATATTCCCTCTGAGCAAATTTGAATTCAAGAACCTGGTTGTCTCGTTTCAGGAAAACCCTTTCTTTATTGTCCACATAATTCGGAATATCTTCAATATTTTCTCCGTCCTTTTAACATTGAAAAAAGGAAAAACTAGTTTTGAGGTATATTACAGTATACAGGGAACGAGCAAGATACTAATATCAGGCTAACCTCGTGACTATTGCTTAAGAGGAAGGAGAACGAGGAAAGAAGTGCTAAGAAATAATGCAGTTTAAAAACAAGTTATTTTCACACAGCCGTTTAACATTGATTTGAGAGTTGTAGAAACTCAGTTTTGGGGCCTATTTAGAATTATATTTATCTGATTATATAGAATCTTATGCGAATTTTTAACGCTTTAACTTTAACATAAAACCCCAATTCTTTTGGAACTATGTTTATGTCAATATATTATAAAGTAAAATGTGTGTATTTCCTTTAAAACTAAAGAAAAATATTCCCGTAATCACCTTGTACCACGTGATGGTGGGCTCGGGTTGACCTTCAACTAAACAGTTGATAGAGAAAGGATCCGAAGCTCTCACTGAGATCATCGTCCCTTCTTCGGAAACATTCGACCCAGGCAAGATTGTCGGTTCCATTTTCTCTGGTGAATAAGTAAAGAAAAATAATGGACCACTTTATTTCCAAGTTCATCCATATTAAATAAGAAAGACTGGGCAATAAAATATTATCATCATACGCTACTGAACAATTCGTTCATATTAAGCCCTCAACTGAATGGTTGATGATTTTCTGACAAACACCAAATACACAGGGTATAACAAAAGTCTTACTCATACGATATTTATTTTGTTGAATTAAATGTTAGGACTGCATACCAGAAAGCTGTTTGCGCCTGTAAATTCTGATAAGCATGCTAGATCCAACAATGGGGAACACATTCTCACTAATTTTGACTCATTCATCGTGAATTCTTCAAGTGATCAATTTTGTATGGTTGTTATTTATGAGTGAACAACTGCCTTGAGGTGGGCTTCAAAGAAAAAAACCTAATGGCGTCAAAAATACAGTAAGATTCAATAAGTAAATGTCCTCTGCATACAGACTTTTGTTCGTGCAAACAAACGTTTTGAAGCTATCCTTAATAGAAAGATTCTTAAACACTTCTCTACTTTCAATCTTCTTTCAGATTCTCAGTGTGGGTTCCTCAAGGGACGCTCTACTCGCGAACTTCTTGCGTATCTTTCTAACTCTTAGTCATCTTCCTTTCAGGATTCCGGTGAAAGGAAGTAGTTGGATGGGATACCGTCCCTTGCTTCCAGATTATGTAGCGACCCGTGGATCGGATCCCACGTAAAGATGTAGGTCCCCTCACTCATATAACCTTAAATGTTGCGAAGGAGGTTAACAACCCTATAAAAAATGTATTTATGACCTTACCAAGGACACCTATTTCAAAGCGTATTTTCTCTTCCCGATTTGATAGTCTTTTTACAGCAGTGCATTCATATGAACCATGAGCCTTCATGGTTATAGGGTACATGTCTAAACATCTTCCAGAAGAAAGCGTAGTGCTGCAGTTGTAGGTTTCTTGCGGTAAAGTGGAAAGTTGACTGGGTAATTATACTGTTTCATAACTGAGCTGAAATCTTAACTAAATAATTTGAATGTACAGAAATTAAATTGGCTGATTCGTGGAACATGACGATCAATGTCCAAAACTAACTAAATTTTAATCAGAGAATGAACCCATTCTTTGGAATCATAATGAAACTCAATGGGTTAATATCTCGAAAACTTTACTTTGGACCTTGATTTTGACTCTCTTCTTCGTCTATGGGTGGGGAGGGGAGGGGGCTCGTTTCTGCGGGCATTCGCCCTTGGCCCCTCCTTCCTGCCTAAAAAAAAAGTTCAAGAACTCTTTCCCGCTGTTTGTTGAATTTGTTGAATAATGTTGTCGTAGTAAATTCTAATTAAAAATATTAAGCAAAACCAGTGAAGCAACTTTAATCGCGGAATTTTAACAGTAGTTAATTAATACTAAATATAGCTGGATTTTTGGTTCGAAAATAATTGTATTTAAATTGCATTATTTTTAGTCCAACAAACTTCAAGAATGACGAAGGTATTTAATGAAATGGAACGACAAAACTAGTCTCTTTTTAAAATTCTCAAAGATTCTTTGCGAAACACATTAATGAATGTAACAAATAAATGACTAAGTTTAGTAACCAATCTCCGGTTACCTCCCTACCCAAAAGGTTGCCACGTAAAAGATCAAATTTAGAAAGACTTATAACGAGCAAATATAGTTTATACAGATATTTACAAGAAGAAAAACCTATAAAAAATTGAGAAAAGTCTACCATTGTGATTGAAGCGCAGGTTTTTGTAGAGAAAATTCAAACTAAAACATTCCACAGTGACATTATCTCCTTCTATGACAGTGATTTCCTCCAAAGATTTTGTATTTGGTATCACGTCCCTCACTTCACTTTCCGTCTTCACAATGACCAAGAATGCTTCTTTCTTGTCTGAAAGGAGTTACGATAGAAGAGGAAAACAACAAAGCAATATTATTTACAATCAGAAAGTGTCACATTAAATCACCATCGTCGGTAGCTCAGGGAGTAACGCCGTTTTCCGATGAGCGAATGTCATTGGGAAACGGTCGCATTAGTTGGCCTGAACGCTGAGCCAGTTTCAGGCCCTCCTTCACTCATTATATCGCATTAACTCGCGTTAACTTTCGTTAAACCGTGTTACGTAAAACCTAAATACAGTATTATGAGAATAAGTGTTACATCCGCAACTTACCAGAAACGTTCACGTAAACTTCCGTTGAATTTATACCAAAACCGTTCTCCACCTGCACTCAACGAGACCCGAAGATGGCTTGAGAGAAACGGAAGAATCATACCGGTTAATTGGTCCATCACCTCTTTCCAAGCTGGAGTTAATCTGTAAATTATTATTATTATTATTATTATTGCCAGAATTTTCTTTCTTCTGTTTTTATGTGGATTTTGCTCTCGCCTGTTAATTTCTCAGCTTTGATGTAGTTTTATAGTTTTAGATTGTCGTGTATTGAATTTTTAATAAGAAATTCAATATTGTTTTTATAGTATAATAAACCGATTACAATTGTACGAAAAGAACGTATGTAAAATGTAATTATTTGAAATATAAATCACTAATTAGCAACTGTTAGAGAGAGAGAGAGAGTTTGGAAATTGCGGAGGCATTTTCTCCGGCCAGTCTCGGACGCAGTGGGATACGAGAAAAGTTGGGGGATTTTCTAAGATGTAATTGTGATTTTAAAATTACTTAAATGAATCTCTCTCCACGGTCAAATTATAATAATAAATTGTCCACTCGCTTTCCCCAATTATGTTTATTGTTTGAATTAAAATAAAAATGAGAAAATAGTAAAAATTGTTGTCATTTCCCGACTCCGTCGTTTAGTTCGTTCTAAAGTTCAATGGTGGGCCACGCTATTCGTCTATCCACTTATAAAATGCGGAGAAATCAGCGTAAATAAGTATTAAAGGTGATGATAAAGGAAGAGGAAAGAAAAGTAAATAATTAATAAACACGTAATTTTACGATAATGTTCTCAAGATAATTTGTAAAAGGAACCTAACCTATTATTATTGCTGTTATTTATATTTAGATTATTTCTCATACACAAGTTCTTTATCAGTAAATATATTCCACATTTAGTTTTAGCATTGAAAAAATTTTATATTAAAAACTGAAATATACTTAATTAATATATATATATTCACTGTATGTAGGTCTACTGTATACCTATAAAATAAAATATTCTTTAAATAATTCACTGCACAACACCAATTTTGCTGATTTAATTCTAACACCTGTTTTTAGGCAACTTTGGTGTGCTGATTTCAAAAATCACCTTAGTTTTTGCCTATCACGTCAGGTTTTCGAGCAATCAAATACGGAGATATCGCATTTTGGCAGGGTTATGCCCAATTTTTTTCTTTTCAAAAAATAAGTTTTTACATACTCAGAATCAGCATGGAAAAGTAAACAATTGTGCAGGGAGTGAACTTTAATATACAATGGTAATATTGACACATAAAGTGATTAAAAGTGTTTAAATAAGCAAAAAATGAATCCATGATCATGACGTCACGCTCACACCTGGGGAAATCACAGATACTCAAGATTTTAATATGTTGTACATGACCTTTAGATTTAATGCACAGATTTGCGTATTCCACAGATAAAATTTTAACAGCAAAACAGCTGTTAACAGGTCTCAAAAATCATCAATTTTGATAAATGCCCTGCATGGATCATCCAAAATAGGCATATTGCATTGCACATTGCACGAAAACCTGATGTGATGGACAAAATCTAAGGTGATTTTTTAAATCAGCACATCAATATTATCCAGAAACAGGTCTTAGAATTAAATCACCAGCAAAAAATGTTTTTTTTGTTGGGCAGGTAATCTTTGGTTTTCATTTATTTCTGATGATCTTCGCACCGTAACGAAATGTTTGCTTAATATGAATGTAATAACAGTTGAAATAATTTCCTTTTACAATTTCCCTTTTTACAATTTATCTTTAAAAGATTGAACATTCGATGAAAAAATAACTTTAGCAAATTGGAAGTCAAAACAAAAACTATATTATTAGTATTATTATTTTATCAGATTCTTGTGAAAATAAATTGGAAGTCAAAACAAAACCTATAGTGTTATTATTATTTTATTTCATGAGATTCGTCGAAAATAAATAAGTACGAGTAAGAGGAGGAATCAAGAGACAAAATAACCATATTTCAGTTGGAATTAGACGTAATATACGTTTTCCATAATCTCACCCATTTTCCCTTGGAAACATCACAGGATCCGATGCCTCGTGGACATTCGTCGTACAACCACCAATTGACCGTCGGCCGGTGTTGCTTCAATTCAAACGCCAGTATAAACGCTTTCAATGACACAGTTTCTTCAACTTGAAATAGTGACGGAACCTTGTCGAATTCTACCTTGGGTGTGGCTGAAATGAAACAGATTCGACATTTTCGTATATGCATTAAAAATGTCTTTTGTCTTCCTTGTTTACGAACGAGTTTGAAAAGAAAAGTGTAGAATGAAAAATATGCGTCGTCTATGTCAATGGCGCGCAAACTGGGGTGAGGGAGTTGAACTTTTGAAGCGAAAAGTTTCGTAACCAATCATAACAGCGTTGGTGAATGACATGAAATGAAACTAAATTAGTTATAATTTATTAAAGCTATTTATAAAGTATTATTTATTTGTTATTTTATTCTGATTTACTTGAATAAAATCTGACGGTATAACAGTAACAATTTTATCTTATTTTATTATTATAATAACTAGTACAGTTCCCGTCGCTTCGCTGACGGTTAGACAGCCTAAACTACAGAAAAGAACGCAGCCGTGAAAATTTTGAGCTTCACATTGTGTCAACATTTCTGAAGCTGGTATCTCCCAAAACCTCCTCACCCCCATTCATGCAACTTGGGGCTAACCCCTCCCCCATTACCCCCACCCTTCCCCATTACCCCCACCCCCACCCTTCCCCCATTACTGCCGGGGATAAATTTCACAAACAGACAGACAGGCTAAACTACAGAAAAGAACAGTCATGAAAATCTTGAGTTTCACATTGCCGCCCGTAATACAATTTCTGAATTTTTTTCTCACAATTTTGTCTCACAATTTCTGAAAGTGTGACGGACGGACGGACGGACGGACGGCTCTCTTATTATAGTATAGAACAGGCGTCGGCAACCATTTTGGTGTTGCGTGCCAATTCCATTTTAAAAAAAATAATTTTATGGTCTTCAGTGCCAAGCAACTATAATGCCCAATGTACATAATCTAAAAATATAGGTACGAAAAATGATCAGCCATCGATATGTCCAAAGATACGGTGAATATTCCGTTAAAAAAAATATATTAAATTTTATCATTAGAAAATATGTAATTTTATGTTTTAATATGTTCCGTAACTCTGCAAATTTATTTGTCCATAATGAAGATGCTCTAAAATCGATTAACTGCAGCTCAAATTCTTCAATACCCATCCATTCAAAGATAAATAAATAAAAGTTGTCAATATTATCAGGTTTGATTAAAAAGGAAAACATTGGGCCAAAATTGCTGAAATCATTGAATCTACTTGAAAATTCTAGCGTGCCAAGGATAGATGCCTCGCGTGCCAAGTTTGGCACGCGTGCCAGGGGTTGCCGACGCCTGGTATAGAAGATTAAAGTCGAAATTAAACGAAAGATAATAAGTAATCAAAGTTTATTCAGGAGAAATCACAACAAACTTTGGTTTTGTTTCAAAACCCAAAAAGTTCGATACGGTTCTAAATTAAATTGTCTTTCATGAAACCGTAAATCAATTAAATTATTGGAAGGAAAAGGGCCGCACTAATTCATCTATTTGTCCAAAGGGGGCGCAAGTGGAAAAGTTTGCACACCGCTGGTACGTATAACCGCGCTTAATTGGCACCCAGTAAATTGGATGAAAAATGATCATAAAAAGGAAACACGAATCACGGCTATTTTTGTCATTTCTGATACGTTGTATCTATTAAATTTTAATAAAACTATACAGATCGCTTGATAACCAAGAAAAGAATTATAAGTAAGCTTATAAACTGTTCCTGTGTTAGAAAATCTTGAAAAGGAAGAGGCATTGTTATCCCAAAGCGATACGATGACTTGGCTGATGAATGCAATATTTCTTGTATATATTAGGTTAAGGTGTATAATTATACACTCTTATTTTAAATAGTAAAGGTTTTGAGCATTGGCACGGGAAATTTATATATCATTATGGTCATTAATTTACAGCGTGTCATAGTGAATTTACATTTTAAGTATCACGAAACAGTTAAAGATGTCTGCGCATCTAACTGGTGGGATCTGGAACGTTATTTAAAGGGACGAGATGTGGGCACCCCCCATAGGCATTCCTTTCCCCTCTTCCCGCCCCAGCCCGACCATCTACACTGACCCCACGAGAGCAGTAGCGGATCTAGGATTTTCGAATGAAAATATTGCGCCAAAATAATGTTTAATTATATATAATATAATTACATACACTGGAATTAAAAATACATATGTTAATCCTTTAAGCACCAGCAGGCAAATTTTTAGCATTTATTGAAAGGTAAAGACCAGGTTTCTGGTAGTAAATATTGGAACTAATTTGATTGACGTTATCTAATCCATCCGTTCAAAGTGCAGGGTGTTCGGAAAGTCACTGTGCGCTTATATTTATTTAATAGCATACAATAGTATAACATTGCATATATGATAGAGGTTATGGATGGGACCATGAGAACTTATAAAAGGTGTTGAAAGTGATGTCCTTTAACAGCAATACAGGCCTGGACCCGTCTTATTTTAATTAATGAAGAACTGACAAAGGTGTTTCAAAATAACATTAATTATTTATATAAGTGCACAGTGACTCTCCGAACACCCTGTATTACCTGAATCAGTCGTTTAGAGAGAGGAAGATCGTAAATGTGAATACTACGCAAAGGGTTTATAAATACATTAACCTCGTGTCTACAAATGTTTACAACCATTAATAAATGAATACGTAAAGCTGGAAAGCATAATTTAATTGAGTATACGAAGGGAAATATAATTTTTGTACACAGTTTCTAAAAGTAAAATTGAAAGGTAAGTTACCAGGTATTTACGAGGGGTGTTATTGATATTTTTATAATTTAAGAAAGTATGTACTTTTTTGCTTTTAGAAATTAAAAAAATTATTATAAAAAATAAAGCATTTGGAAGGGTCGCCAAGATTGACAAAAAGGCCCCCCTCCCCGTAAATCTGCTAGACTGTGTTTCGTGTCTACTCAGTTACGATGATGTCTCCAGAAAATCTTTTGTTGTGTTTTATATTTGACAAAGTAGATCATATTAAGTTTGGCCTTCTTGTGTCTGTTTGTCACGATTTTTACGATACGGAAGAAGTAGAATGTACGAGGGTGCAGTTAAACACCTTGTTAAACGCTACCTTTCCAATTCGTTGAAGTAATTCCAGAAATAAGAATACTCCTTCGGGAAAATTAAAACAATATTACTTTCTACGTGACTAACTCCCATAGAATTAATAATTTCTATGGATGACGTGGACATATCAATACTCCTCAAACGATATAATGAGGTACAGAAATCATTGACTGAAATAAAACACCAACATGTAGTGTCAAATCAGAAGAACGCATTTTGTTCGAACAATCCCGATCAGATTTAGACAGTGGTGGGCACCGTTAACCAAAAAGTTAACTTCGTTAACCGCTAATCCGTTAACAAAAAAGTTAACTTCGTTAACCGTTAATCCGTTAATTCGTTAAACATGTAACGGAAGTTACCGATAAACCGTTAACGTTAACTTTTATTATAAAAAAAAATGAAAAACACAATATATATATAATTTAATTTTCCCTCTTCTTCTCGTTCTCCATTTTGCCCATGAGATGCATGTTGCCCTTCATGAAAATTAGCATATCAAAGTTTTCATCAGACAGGGATGATCTCTTGGCCCTCAGGATGTCCTTGCCCATAGAGAACAAGATAAAAAATAAAATAACCCTTACCTTTGTTATTTGGAACAGATATGGCACAGAATATTCGGGAAGTAATTGCACTGAAATTTCTTCGGTCTTCACAGCAGAGATACTAAAGAGTAAACAGCCTCTGGCTCCACACGCTCACATTTACTTCTCAACGCCATCTATTATCTCATAAAGAAACTAATTCACATTGGGACTTGAAAGTACCGGCAGGATCAACCGGGTAGAAAAATAATTATGGAGATTTTAAAGATGTGGTACCTAGAAGTACCGCCAGGACATAAAGGGTTAAGGTGAAAACGCTCCCATTGTAAGACATCAATTGACTTAATTTATGTCATCAAAGTGACATGAGAATTGAAATCTTACCTGATCAGTTTTATGGTTCTTGAAATGTATCAAGGAGACTACTAATAATGTACTCACAGACATATTATAAATATACATGAATTACTTGACAACGATTATTTTTAAATATTCACTAGCACAAACATGTTGCGCAAGAGACAGACTGCAAATGAAACGAATGTAGTTATTTGTTGTAACTGTTACATATATATTATTGAAAGTGCCTTAAAATGCTCGTGATATTTCTTGAAAGAAATTGAAACATTCAACTCAAATGGCAAATCTTTCCGCCTGATTTTACAGTCGACCATGTTTTGCTCAAACCAATGCCATAAATAACTACCATATTTGGTAAGACACAAATTGTGGCGACGGAAACAAATATATCGCCTGATTTTAGACTGCGGAAATGGAAATTCGTTCATCACTATTAACAGTGGCGGATTAATTGCGCACCTGCTCAGCACTGAAAATAATATAAACTTTTAAACGTTTATTTATGAATTTTTTGGGTTAACGGACTTGAGTTAACGGAAGTTAAATGTAACGGAAGTTAATTAGTCCGATAATGATTTTCAAAGTTAACTTAAAAGTTAAATCGTTAACGAAAAAGTTAACTTCGTTAATTAACGATTAACGGATTAACGGTTTGTGCCCAGCTTTGGATTTAGATGCGTTGAAAAATACGCTCCTCCCAAAGCCCAGTTACCAAGAAGTCGTGCAGCATGTCAAGACCACAGCTAAGAGCTCGTTAGGCAGTGAGAGGAAACGAAACTCCCACCCCCGCAAGTAGTGTGGAAATGTATCCCGAAGGGGTAACAGTCAGCCTCCCTCCCATTCAAGAAAGGACTTCTGCCCCCTGATGTTACGACTGATCAACAGGTGATGGGAGTCAACACCCTCAACAACATTAATAGTAGTGACAGGGACTGTTCATTGCCAAGAGGCGAGGCACCGAAATGCCAGAAAGTAGAGTAGTAGTAGTATCCGCGCATCGAGACAGTTGCCATGGAAACGAGGAGAAAGGGGTGAGGGCGAGAGTAAATGAGGAGAGGGAAAACAAGAGAAAAGAGAGGAAAAGGGTATAAAATAACTTTTCGGTCATAACTGTGTAAACAAAGGGTTTGATTTGGACGATGGTCAAAGATAGAAAGTTGAAGGTTTTGATAAGGAGGATAAGGGCAAATAAAATTAAAATATAATTATATATACACAGCGTGTGTGTGTGTGTGTGTGTACGTAATAGTATGAAATTTAGCGGACACACAATAATTTTGTGTGTGTATATATATATATATATATATATATATATGATACAAACCCACAAGGAAAAATAAAAATGATTCCAAGGCCTTTCGTGTATTCCGAAGTACACCTCGCCAGGGTGCCTCTATATATAGAGTGGTGAGCTGCCAAAATTTTAACAACCGGTTCGCTAAGCTGCCAAAATTTTAACCACCGTGTTCTGTAAAAAATTCTGAATTCGGCAATAAAAAATTGACAACCCTTCCCACCCCGCCCTTTCGCAATTTTAATTAAATTAATTATCTCGCTATTTGCCTTTTTCAAGTGTCTGCATTTTATGATTCAGCTAGGTATTAATAACTGCATGACAATTAATTAGTATAGTTAATTAGAGAAATAGACGTTTCTAATGAAATCAGAAAGAAGAATTATTTAATAAAAACCGATGAATCATATTATCTACATAGTTAAAATTAAATTGCTCAGTCAACTTTAGCAATAATGAATTATTAGGCAAAACATAAATATCAGTACATCTATGCTTTTAAATTTTTTTTTTTTTAAATTTAAACATTTTTACGTACCTTATTATTACTTATTACGGTAATAATTTCCAAATGGCTTCTTGGTTTTCTCCGTAAACTGTCGTTTTGGATACACGAACTCTGGTATCTAAAGCGGATCGATGACTTCTCATCCGTGATTTGACATATGTTAACGGGTTCCAGAAGCTTAATGGTTTCCCCAACAAATTGATGATCATAAAGCATGATATGTGTTTAGTTGTTAAACTTGCTCTTCTATCACTACAAATAATATTCATCACCGAAAAACCTCTTTCTGCTTCTGAGAGCTCTCCTCAGCGTCCAGCAAAAAAGTTAACCGGTTCTTATTTTCAAAAAGATTTTAACAACCGGTTCGCGCGAACCGGTGCGAACCGGGTCCAGCTCACCACTGTATATATATATATATACAGGGCCGCCGAGAGGGCGGGGAAGCCTGGATAAATCCAGGGGGCCCGGACCTCTAGGGGGGCCCGGAAAAAGGGGGGATAAAATCTAAAATATTAATAAAGCAATTGATTAAATAACAGAGAAGAAATATAATTAATGAACATACATTTTATAGAGATTATCATAGTCAAACTGAAACAGATAAAATATTATTTGCGGTCCACCACTGCCCAAGACCGACTGACAGATCAGGGAACCATTGTAATTGAAAACCAGTTAGCCCGTACTTTAAATTTCATCAGAATCATTTACCACTTTGCTAGAGAGAAGGCAAAGAAAGTACACTTCTAATTATGAAAATCTTGCAGTAAACAATTGTCTTGCCTGCATGGACTGGTACTGCATTTGTAAATTGTATGGATAAACCTCATATATTTACTCAGCTGTGGATCAGAGAGATGAGGAAAGTGGGTTCTTGGGATGAATCACGCTGGGATGACGCATCATTAGGCACTATATATATATATATTTTTTTTTTTTTTTTTTTTTAATGCACTTTTATTTTTTAATACATTTTATTTTTTAATAAATTTTTAATCATTTGAATATATTTTTATTTTCCCCCATCAGCCTCCCCCACCCTCTTCACCCTTATCAACCCTCTACATCCTTTCGAGAGATTAAAATTTTGTTTTTCCCCTTTTCTCCTATTTTTCCCCTCCTTTCCTCTTTGCTATACATTTATATTATTGTATCATCGTGTTTTCCGTGGCCCATATATGATAGTTCATATTATGATGTCACGCATTTATTTATTTCAATTTATTTTCTAGTTTAGGCTTAATTTTTAGTTGGTTGTCTGTTCGTTTGTTTGTTGGTTCGTATTTGTATTTATTAAATGAATTTTTTTAGTATTAAAATGGTGGCCGGTAAAGTTAATAATATGATGTGACACTGTTTCTATTTATACTCATATTCTAATTTTAATTTTTCTTATCACTCTCCATTTACTTTATCCCCCATCCCCCACCCTTCATCCCCCACCCATATATATATATATATATATATATATATATATATATATATATATGTTATACACAAGCCACTTGATTCCCCATAATACCCCATGTTTTATCTTCAATATTTAAAACAGCCCTTGAGATAAACCTCGAGTGTCCTCATCGACTCGTGCGACGCTCTCCCCCCCCTTTTTCCTTTGTTCTTAAATGCTTGCCTCGGCGCGTTTTGGACTCGTAGGAGAGATGCGGGGAAAAAACCCGTTAGAAGATATCTGGCGCTTCGTCGGGAATGAGTGAAAGGCCGGGTGGCGCTCTGGTAATTCTCCGAGTAGGTCTTTGAGAGGGTTTGCTCGTTAAAAGACTAAATTTGAGTTATTGAGATTCGAGATTTGAGTTCGAGATATTGAGTTTGAGAGAATATTGAGATTTTGAGTTTATGAGGAAATATTGAGAGCCGTTAACCTAAACTACTGCGAGGGATGTATTGGATGGGCAACGATAGAACTTAAATTATTTAATTAATGTTAAGACTAGTTAAGAAAAAAAGCTGAACTTGACCGTACTATATTTCGAATTTGAGACTGAACTTGTAGCCAAATGTGACTTAAATTTATTGATTAAAAGCTATTCAAACAAACCATTTCATTATCAAATACACACTAAAATCGGGGGTACAGAAGTAAGCGGAGGATAAAGAATTCACGCAGAGGGTCACTAACTTAAAGAAAGATTTATTATAATTTCAATTTACTCATCGAGCTTTAGCAGTGACCTTCGAGAAAAAAAAATTTGTAATAAGGGTCCGTCTCCCCTGACAACGGACAAATTTTTATTACAAACTGGTGTCAGAAGAAGGGGGAAGACGGGATTTTTATTACAAAACTGGTGTCAGAAGTGGGATCTTCCCTTTCTGATACCCCCACCCCCAAAAAAAACCTAAGTGAAAAAAGTGCTCTCCAAGTGTGTATATGAGGGCTACCAGCTCGCAACAGACGGCGACGAACGACAACGTGAGGGTCACACGATCGAGAACCGCTGCGTGGGCTGCTGCTGCTCAGGCCGAGTCGACATCGCAACTTGCTACTGGACACCAAGCCGCAGGAGGAGTAAATTTTCACACCAACGCCGAAAGAGAGGTAAGCGACCCATCTTGTGTTGCGAGAGGTTTTAGAGGACGAGTGGAGAGCCTCCCTACAGAGGGCAGTCCCCCTAAATTAACCCCATCAAACCTTCATTTCTTCCCCCCAAAATTTTGATATAAATAGAATACCTTTCCTTCCAATCGGTTCCCCTAGACTCGAGTTTGAGAATGATCCGGTTCCGAACCCATTTCTAGAACAATTTAGCGATTCAAATTCGGTCGAGTTTTGGCCGATCTCATTCGAGAACATGCCTCCAGGGTTGCCAGATACTTTTCAAGAAAAGTAGCGAGAACACTACCCAAAAGTAGCGAGAACACTACCCAAAAGTAGCGAAATAGAATTCAAAGTAGCCCAAAATAATAAAAATATATATATAAATAATTTCGTTATATTTAATTTTAAATACTAAATTTTATTACCTTATATGATTCACAAATCACAGTTGTATGGAATTTAATAACTCCTCTTCTTCATCTTCATTGCTTTCAACTTCGTCGTTAGATTTCTTTTATATGTCGGAATTATATTTTAACATCGATGAAGACTCACAATTGAGTCACTGAGTCACGATCGACTCTAGTCGATCTAAACATCTGGTCTAGTTATATAGTACTGCTGCGGTATACGAGTCGACCACACACAAAACATAAAAAATATACAATTTAAATTAATATGGAATTCATATTAATGTATATATTCAACTAATATATTAATATTTTATTTCAATAAAATTTATCGATTTTCAAAATAGGCTAAAATAGCATTACAATTTTTGGAAGTAGCCCAAAAGTCGCAAGTAGCCCAATCTTAAATTTTAGTTGCGCCAGCCCATTCCAAGTAGCCCAGTTCGCGAAAAATAGCCCAATCTGGCAACCCTGCATGCCTCTTGGCCAAGAAGAAATCAGTCCCAACCATGTATCATCAGCAACCACTCCCTACCCACTTCCCTCATCCCTATGTCTCCCCTTTCTATCCAATATATCCTCACTTGTATTCCCCCAATGTAGGCTTCCCCAATCCACACGTTATATATATATATATATATATATATATATATATATATATATATATAACGTGTGGATTGGGGAAGCCTACATTGGGGGAATACATATGGCTTTAAAAGGTCCCACTCAACTGACCTATGTATCTATGTACTTAAAGAAACAATATCTAAATACATTGACAGTAATTCAACTATTTATAGCTGTTTCCTAGATATAAGTAAGGCATATGATAGGATGAACCACAATATTTTGTTTGCAAAACTAGAAGACAGGAAGGTTCCCATGACTTAGGGCGGGTCATACTATGCATTTATTTTTAAATCAATGGAGAGGGGTGTTCAAATGACATATTTTGGTGTATAGAACACAATTCTGAAGAAAATATTTAATTCTGATAACCCTAACCTACATCATTTTGCAGTTGATTATTATTAAATTGTTGATTATTTTACTATTGTAGTTACCCGAGAATATGTCTTCTCACGTTTTCTATCATGGCTGCTCACGTTATCTCTCATAGAGCATTGTTCTAACTAATTCATATAAACACATATAATGTAATTCATATAATAATAATAATAATATTTAAATACTCAAATAAAAAGGTGTGCCATTCCACTTAATTGTAATTATCATACAGTTTGGTATATGAAATATTTTGACGGTTTTCTGGCGCGCATAAGGCCATTTTCTGAGCCACCTTTCTCAGAGGCTAGAATGTAACGTTCAGAACATTCTAAAACGTTTTGTGAAATATTTGAAGTGACTCATGATTTATGAAGCTATTTTACCACCTCGGCTTGCAGTGAGGGGATAGATTTAATGATTATCTACTGATATTTTTTTTGTTACTGTTCACATGTGAGTATTATTCTGTTATATTTTAGAAAAAGCTATTTCTACGCATATTATAGTGATACATTGACCTTGTTGGCCATTGGAGGAGACTCAACAAATGTCAACACTGGTGTGAAAGCTGGAGTAATGCGGAAGCTGGAGCTGCACCTGGGGAAAAGCTGGTCTGGTTGGTGTGCAACCTGCACACTGTTGAACTTCCCCTGCGCCATCTCATTGTTGACCTTGATGGCCCTACTCTTTCAGACAAAAAATTATCCGGGCCAATAGGAAAGCTCCTTGATTCTGCTACAGACTTTGATATCAATCCAAACTTCACCCGAATCTCTGTTGGCCCTCCACTGATCAAGCTTCCTGACAAGGTCATTCAAGATCTCTCAACTGATCAATACTATGGCTATAAAATTGTATGTGCAGTCAGGGATGGAGTACTTCCTGCAGGGCTGGCTCTGTTAGAGATAGGACCAGTAAACCACAGCCGCTGGCTCACCACAGCGAACAGACTTCTCAGGCTCTGGGTGTCAAAGCACGGACTTAAAGGAAAGAACCTGAAGATTCTGCAATTCATTGTGGAATTCATCATTGGAGTGTATTACCCATGTCGGTTCAACGTGAAGGTCAAGCACTCCTGGATCGAAGGGCCTAGGCACATCCTCTTTCAGCTGGACTGCCTCAAGTCCCAGAGAATGGAGGTGCTGGATATTGTGATGCCAACTGTGAGAAGATCTGCTTGGTATGCCCACAGTGAAGTCATCCTCCAAACACTACTCTGCTCTGAGGATCAGAAGGAGAGGATTGAAGGGGTGGAGAGAATCCTGGCCATCAGGGGAGAGGGGGACCCGGACACTCAGCTGGGGGACTCCTCTGTTAGGAGCAGAAGGACACCTGACATCAATTGTGATGCTTCCAGCATCGGTGACTTGATCAGCTGGTCAGAAGGTGTGTCAGAGCCACCTCTCACCTGCTCTCTAAGCACCTCAGAGGTGAAAAACTTCATCAACACCCCCATGGAGGTGCGCAACTGGCCTTGCCACACACAAAGCATTGAGAGGGTTGTTAAAATGGTGACTGAGGCTTCTGCTAAGTACTTCTCACAGGAAAAGAGGGATGGAGGGATCAGGGCTCAGGAGACCAGCAGGAAGCTGATGTCCAAGTCTGAGTCAAAGCAGGATTTGTGCAACCTGGCAAAGTTCAAGATGTCAGGAGAATGATCTTTGTAATTATATCCAGTGATATACATGCAGTTCACCTATTAATAAATATATGTAAAGTTGATTTGGCCTTGTCAATATAAATGATTTACCTTATATCTTCTAATATATTATAAAGGGGCTCAAAAGGGTAAAATTGGCAATTTAGAAATACAAAATGATGTAGGTTAGAGTTATCCTATCCAAAAAAGAAGCTCATATTTGAATTCCCCATGTAAAAACACATAACTTAGACACCCCTGATGGTAGGATTTCCTTCAGATTCATGTTGTCACCTGAGTACGACCCGCCCTATAAATTAAATCCCATGTACATATTAAATTTATTGAAATTTTGGTATTCCCACCAATCTTTCACTGTTAGGTGGGGCAATGTACTATCCGAGTGTTTGGCTCCTCTTGAGGGGTGAGACAAGGCTCCTTGCTCTCCCCTATGCTGTTTAATGTGTATATCGACGGATTAATTGCTTCACTTAATGAGGCACAGTGGCAGTGGCGGTCCTAGCTTACATGACGCCCTGGGCGAACCTCACCTTCAGCGCCCCCCCCCCTGTTCGCCAACACACACACATTCGAATCCCCCCAAAATAAAGGACAGACATAACTCTTTCACAAAATAACTTTTTATTGGACTAATTGTTGGAACTTCAGAACCAAAACAAAGACTCAAATTTCTGAATTTTACAAATCCTTCATCACGTAAATAGAATAACTCACTTAAGAGAATGTAATTATGATACTATGAACAGGAAAAATACAAATTAAATTGCACAACTGCCATAAATAAACTAGAGAATCAAATTTCTAAATTGTACAAATGCTCTATCACATAAATAGAATAAGACACTTAAGAGAGGGTAATTATTATGCTACACTTTGAACAAGAAACAAAATAAATTGCACCACAGCACAACTGCCATCTAAAGCCTGACTCTTCTTACCTTCCTTGATGCAAAGTCATTGATCTTTTATTATTTATTTTATTTTATTTTTTATTTTTATTTATTTCTTTATTTATTTATTCTTATTTTTATTTTTATTTTTTTTGCAGGCGCTCATGCCGCCCCTCCACAAATGCCGCCCTGTGCGGCTGCCCATATTGCCCATATGAGGAACCGCCACTGCACAGTGGGATGTTGTATAGATAACACAAGGATAAATAACTTAGTTTATGCCGATGATATGGTGTTAATAAGTCCCTCTGTTAAAGGTCTGGATCGGCTACTAAAGGTCTGCGAAGTGTATTCGCAGAAACATGATATTCTTTTTAATGTTACAAAAACTAAGGTTATGCAATTTCATCCTAAAAGCTGTAATCAGCCAGCTGATATAAGGTTTAAAATGAATGGTGAAGTAATTGAGGAAGTACAAGAGTTTAAGTATTTGGGCCAAACTATTACCAGCTCCTTGAGTGATGACTCGGATATAAGAAAACAATCTCGAAGCCTGTGTGCTAAAGCGAATATGACCATAAGGAACTTTCGATTCTGTACAAGTGAGGCTAAAGACACTCTCTTTCATACTTTCTGCAGTAATATATATGGACAGCAACTCTGGGTGAATTATAAAAAAGTTCTGGCAGAACTCTAAATTTGCTGTACAACGGGTCTTTTTGACTCTTACATAAATTACCCCCGAGATGCTCAGCTTCGCAAATGTTTACTACCCGCAATGTCCGGAGCTTCCCGGAGGTAACAAGACGTGCTCAACACAGTCTAATGCAAAGAATTAAAAAATCAAGCAACCCGACCATCCAAGCTAGCCATGAGTCCTGCCATTTATCCTCTAAGGTCTAAGCTATGGAATTCTTGGTACGAAAACGTCTGTCTGTAGCTCCACTTAACTTCGACATTACAGTATTATTTCATAATCAATTGTATATATTTCTATCCTTAGTATATGAACTGTCATTGTATTAATAATATTTGTCATATGGACTATAGTCTGCCAATAAACCTTTTCATTTTCATTTTATATATATATATATATATAATATATATAACAAAACGAAAACACTTATGCATGTTGAATCATGATTCCCAGAACGTTCACCATCGTCCATTTGTAAGCTATTCCTTACCGTTAACGACGAGGATAACTGAACTTGCGTCAGACACTTCATTTGGCGCTTTCATTACAACCGAATAATTGCCAAAATCTTCAGCTGTGGTGTTCTTTATTTCAAGGCTTAATTTTCCTTCCTCATACACGTAGGTGATAGTTACCTAAAGATATTTACATTGAATTCTTAAATATATATATATATATATATATATATATATATATATATATATATATATATATATATATATATATAAAGGAGAGGAGGGGCGACAAGCTTGACCTTCGCGAAATGAGAAATTATCACGCGGAACCTTTGTAAGGTTGTAAGGTATATATATATTATATATATATATATATATATTTATATATATATATATATATATATTATATATATATATATATAAATAAAATTTTTATATATATAAAGGAGAGGAGGGGCGACAAGCTTGACCTTCGCGAAATGAGAAATCATCACGCGGAACCTTTGTAAGGTTGTAAGGTATATATATATATATATATATATATACAGTATATATAAATAAAAATTTTAACTGTATACAAATGTTAATTGGGTTTGACAAGCGATTACTCATTACAGGAAACTTGAATCTACCGAAGTCACTTTTAGCTTTTGTTTGAATACAACATTTTTGACAACAAAATGTTAAACTAAATACCATAACATCGTACGTAAATTAGGGTGTGCACCCGGTTCTTGCTACCCGGGAAATTCCCGGTTCCTAGATTTCAGGAACCGAACCGAGAACCGAAAAGATTTCCCGGTTCCTATACACTCTAAAAACTGCTTCAATATCTCCATAATCCAAGTTATCCAACCTCTGAGTCGACGGAATTTCCTGCAGCTTCACGAGTATCTCTGAAGAAGTCTGCTGAAGCAATTTACAAACGTCTCTATCCAGAGACTAATGAAGAAAACGAAGAAGAAAGGACTGGTATTGAAGAAGTAAATCAAAATACGCCCGATACTATCAACGAGTTCAACGACCCTTTGCTTCAGGAATACTACGATGTAGTAAATAAACTTAAATCTCCAAAGAATGTAAAAAATCAAGAAAATTTCGATGCCAGCAAAGAATTCAAACTGTTTGAAGCGACAGGGAATCGCACAGAAAAGCTGGATCGATTGCGAGCTGCACTTCTAACAATTAAGCCTACAAGCGTTGAAAGTGAACGAGCTTTTTCAGCAGCTGGTCTATTTCTTTCAAAGATTCGTTCTCAATTATCTGATGCGGTTCTAAATGCTCAAATTTTCTTAAAATACTACTTCATAAATGATATAAAACAAGTTAAATAAACATAATTGATCTCAATGCTTAGATTGTTTCGTTCTCAATTATCTGATGCGGTTCTAAATGCTAAAATTTTCTTTAAATACTACTTCATAAATGATGTAAAACAAGATAAATAAACATAATTGATCTTAATGCTTAGATTTTTTTATGCCAATTAGACTAAGTTTAATTTTACGAACAATGGTTAAAACAAAAATTTTAGTCGGTTTTTTCCCGGGATTTCCCGGTTCCCGATAATTTTTCTGGTATCGGTCCCGGTTACTAAGTTTCGGTACTCGTGCACACCCTAGTACGTATGATATTATTAATATTTAGAATAAAATTTATTTGACAACGACAATTAATATTTTGCTTAATCCAACCAATTATATTCTAACAACATTTTCTTTAAATCGTGTAAAGGGAAAACGCGCACATGGGAAACAACTGATATTAATGTCAACATCATTTACCAACAACTTTAAACTGAACGATTAGAGTATATATATTATATTAGGGTGTCACTTAAATGCAAAGTTTGAAATTTTCATGCTGACACCCCGCGAATCTATTCCATTGGTAAAAAAAACATGGTGACTGAAAAATCTTTTTATTTGAATAACTATAAAAGGTCGCCCCCGCCTTCCAAAGTTTAATGCTTGCGCGGCGTCTCCATAATCGTTCATTAGATATCTATATATCTCTATATATGTGTGTGTGTGTGTATCTGTGTGTGTCTGAATATCTGAGAAATAAAGTGAACAATACTTAACGATTCACCGTTTCTCATTTCAGCTACGTGATTTCTGGTGATGGAAACCCGGAAGTGTATATACCTATTAGGGGCAGCAGTTGATGAGGTGAAAGGATGCAAGCTTCCTTCTTACAGGCAAGCATTCGGTTACTTCCTTTACCTTCACCATGAAAAGAAAATGACAATACGTGACGCGTTGAGGAAGTCACTTCGAGCAGTGATGTCCTTCTGGGAGAAAGCTCACATTCCAACCAGACTCGAGACACACTGCGTCAGCAAACTGGATAAAGTCTTCGAGGAGTGGAAAGGACTCAAAAAACACGCCTCAAGGACGAGCGATTCACACAAGACGAAAGAAAAAGAATTCATTGAACGCCTCGATCGTCTCTTTGACATCGCCCACGCTGATTGTGAGAAATTGGTCAAGTACCCAGAGGATTGGGAGTTCCTTCAACAGCAGCGCCAGAAAGGACGTCCAGGTTCAATGGCAGGTTTGGACATGACCCATCAGCGCCAAGTCAAAGATTGTACTCGACGTCGGGAGGAAGAGGAGAAACGAAAAGCGATCAGCAACTGAAATGGAGGCAGTATCCAACGAAGCGGTTTTGGAGTCCTCATCCTCCAGCTCAGATGATAGCGAAGAAAAAGGAGCATGTGGTGGTTCGTTAGCGTCTAAACAAAGAGCAACGAAGAACATCATGACATCGGAATTGGCGGCAGCGCTTGATCGCACGCAACTCTCGTCAAGAAAGGCCACATATCTGCTGTTTGAGGCAGCTTCCAGCTTAGGGCATGATGCTAGCGACTACAACATCAATCGTGGATCCATTCATCGTCAGCGTGAAAAATTCCGTACCCTTAAGGCTCGGCAACTGAAGAGCGAGTTCCAAGGCAATAGTCCGTTGACTGTTCACTGGACGGAAAACTCATGCAAGATCTGACGTCACGAGAATATGTTGACCGCTTACCTATTCTTGTATCTGGCTCCGGGACAGAGCAGCTCCTCGGGGTGCCAAAACTTCTGTCAGGAACCGCGCTGGCACAAACAAATGCCATCATAGATTGCCTGAATGAATGGGGAGTGACCGATCATGTCAAATCTATGTGTTTCGACACAACCGCGACAAACACAGGCCACCGTGGAGGAACTTGTGTTCTTCTGGAATAAAAAGTTGGACGTGACCTGTTACACTGCGCGTGCAGACACCATGTACTGGAGTTGGTGCTACAGGCGGCATTCGCAGCATCGCTAGATTCAGTATCTACTGGTCCAGAAATTCTGCTTTTCAAGCGCTTCCATGATTATTGGACCCGCATTGACCAGCAACAGTTCCAAACTGCGGACACAGATGCGTTCACCAAAGCAGCTATTTTTAAGCATAGAACGGAGCTCATTGAGTTTGCAAAATCACAAGCACTTCAAGTTCGTGATGACTATCAGGAATTCCTCGATCTTTCCGTCATCTTTCTTGGAGGAGTTCCATACAAGGGACTAAACTTCCGCGCCCCTGGTGCTATGCACCGGGCGAGATGGATGGCTAAGGGGCTCTATGCCATCAAGATCTGGCTCTTCCGAAGACAGTTTAAACTGACGAACACTGAGGAACGCGGAATTCGAGATATCTGCCTCTTTTCTGTTCTAGTTTACATGAAAGCGTGGGCAACAGCTCATCTGTCCATCGAAGCTCCGCTGAATGATTGGGAATTGATGAGGACGCTCCTTCGATACCCGCACAAGAAGATCTCTGATGGTACCACCAAGAAGCTGTCTGCGCACTTGTGGTACCATTCGGAGTAGGCAGTGGGTCTGGCGTTCTTTGATGAGAGGATATCGATGGAAGTGAAGTGCAGCATGGTTGCAGGCAGCGTTAGATCAAGAAGCCCCTCACATGCCGCCAAAACGACCTTTGGTTCTTGATACTATGTTCCTCAGTGACAGCAAAGGACTGGAGCAACTGATCACAAAGAACACCCGAGGATTCTTCTCAAAACTTCAGTTGCCAGATTGCTTTCTGCTCCACCATCCCAGTTCATGGACGTCAAACTCTGAATACGTGCAAGCTCGGGATGTGGTCTCCAAACTTGCAGTGGTGAACGACAGAGCAGAACGGGCCGTGGCTCTGGTGAAGGAGCTGAACGGAAAGTTGACAGTGAAAGAAGAACAGCTCCAGTTCCTCGTTCAAGTTGTCACTGACCACAGAAAGCAACACCCAGCTCCGAACAAATCAGCATTAGTGAGGACGCGAAAGAACTAATCACTGATCAGCGTATGAGCACCAATTATTCTGCTACTATATATGTATTTTATTTCTCAAAGTTTTGCTTTTGTTGCTTCTCCATTTTGTACCATTATTCGCCAAATTATGTCTTCTATTTTGATTATATAATAAACTGTTTGTATTCTTTGCGTTTTTAAGTGTCTTACTTTCGTTATTTCACCAAATTGCCTTGTTTTTTATTATCTGGTTCGGCCCAAGCTGTGAACACTGAACAGCTTGTTGACGTCAACAAATGGGTCTTGGTTTCAGTGATGAGGGCGACCTTTAAATGATGACCAATCAGGACCAAATTTCTCTTCCGTATGTTTTACACCAAATGGAACAATTTTAGGGGGTGTCATAGGAAAATATCCATCGTTTAATTTTCCCCCTATTACCTAGTGACACCCTAATATATTATATATATATATAAGAAGAAGGGGACAAGGGCGAATGTCCGCAAAAACTCCCACCCACCCATAGAGTAAGAAGAGAGACACAAAATCAAGGTCCAGGATTTTCGAGATGCCTCGACACTCTGCGTTTGAAAGATTGGAGGTCATAGGCGGGGGGAAAGATGGATTGAGAAAGGTTGTTCCAGGGTTGACCGGTTAAGTAGCTGAAAGACTAAAAATGCCGATTAACCCTTGCGTTAGAGAGTTGGACAGAAAAGGAGTGAGAATGTCGAAAGTCTGGTACTGCGTGCTCTCCTTAAAGGAGGAGGCATACAGTTAGGGAGTTTAGAGGAGCAGTGTCCGTTATAATAACGATAGTAAAGAGATAGTGAGACAATATTGCGACGAAGAGAGAATGATTGAAGACAGTCAGTAAGAGGCGGGGAATTGATGAGACGAAAAGCCTTTCAGTCCACCCAGTCAAGTAAAGCTGCGTGGGTTGAGGTACCCCACGTGTGAGAAGCGTATTCCATACGGGGCCGGACAAGACCCCTGTACAGAGTGTTGTTGAAGTTAAGAGGATAGTCGTGTGGAAGATTGTGACGAGTAGTCAGATGAAGGAACAGAGTTTTTGAGGCACTGAAAACCACAAGGTTCTCTGCCCCAATCAGAGATAATAGAAAGATCAGAGATCAGGCGCACCACAGCCGTCCTACGCGAAGCATGGCGTGGCTGTTGAGATGGTCGCTTTGCGAAGTGGGTGGTGAAGTGATGAGTGGAATAATCGGCATAAGAGTGGATAGGACAGGAAGTGCAACTTAAAAGATCATTAATGAATAAAAGGAAAAGAGTGGGTGACAGGATACGGCCCTAAGGAACACCACTATTAATAACTTTAAGAAAACAACAGTGGCCAGAACTGTTATACATATTAGGCTCAATATATGTATTTGTCTGATTTCTTCTATTTCATATGAATATATCTCATTATTATTATTATATATATATATATATATATATATATATATATAATATATATATATATATATATATATATATAATATATGTATATATATATATATATTAAAAGTTTCTTATATTATAGAAAGATATAATAATAAGTACCCTTCGATCCTTATTGTGTATTTTCCTTTTAAAATTATCATAAAAATCATACTGAAGCTCTTTCGGAAATCCGGTGAAGTACAATACCCATTTGAATGAGTCTCCTTCTTTAGCAAACAGGGGCAATTGTTGTGTATCATCGAATTTTACAAAAGGGGTGATACTGTCTTTTTCTAAAAGAAGAAAAAATAAATGATTACTTTAAATGTATGATTAGAGTCAGTTTTGCATTTTATTTGGTAAAATTTGTAAAATGTCACCTAATACGCGTATATAGAGTTTACCCTCAATATTTACCTTGAATTTTAATTTCTGTGGTGTCTTTTACACTGTACGTTCCTTGCTTTACAAGGCATATGTAAGTTCCAGAATCTTGTAAAGTTGGGTCTTTCATGACCAAAGTATTGATTGCAAATATGTTTTGCATATTCCTTTCATCCCTCATGCTTGAAGTCATTTTTTTCTACCAATGAAAAAAGGGCATTTTAGTAATCATCCCAATAAAATAACTAAAAAATGAATGTTGACGAAATGACCACTAATAGCTACCAAATTCAAAGAAAGAATGAACTATTAGCTGCGTTCGTACACATATTCAGAAATACACTATTAGCTGCGTTCGTACACATATTCACAAATACACTATTAGCTGCGTTCGTACACATATTCAGAAATGAATAATAGAGTTCTAAGTACTGCATTTACAGTACTTAAATTTAATGTTAATATGTTCACATTCATAAAATAAGACCTTCAGCTTTACGTAAGATGAGATACAATTATCATAATGAATATTTTGAACTCGGTTCTTTCTCGTACACAAGCCAAAGTGTTACCCAATAACTCCCATTATATTCCATCTTAAGAGCTAATGATAGAAAAAACAGACAGACGGTGAAAAAGATACACGGTACAAAAAAGTTAAAAGTTTAAGAACAAGAGTTACGGAGAATAAATAGTGCGTCAATTAAGTCTGGAAATGAACAAAATACATCTTTTCTTGCACAGAAGTAATAATGAACGAATTCTATATTTCTTACCTACAAATGTAAACATAGTATTAAGTTTGTAAACAAAAGTACTAAGTTCAATGTTGGGGCTTTGCCGAGTGCAAATTTTCTTTGATAATTATCTTTGCTATTGATTTAGGAAGTTTATCCATCAAATTCGATAGAAAATAAATATTTTCAAGCAAAACGAGGAAATTTTCATTGATTTACGATTCTTTCGCAAATTTTCTGACAGCTAAATCAGTTACTCTAATTTTAGTAATAATAAGATTAGAAAAAAAAAGGTCCTACACGAAGCCGGTCAGTGGAAAAAGGATAACAGAGTATAACCTAGACTAGGAACCAAGTAGATAATGTTTATTCACATACAGCATCTGGGTTGGGTAATTCCCATTCAATTACGGGATCATCATTTTGGTCAATGGGAATGGTACAGTTCAAAGAGAACTCGACTCCAACAATGTAATAGGGATTTCGATGCTTATCTATGGACGGTTGTTGAAGAGTTTTACGAGCTGCAATTGAGGAAGTATAGAATTAATTAGAATTTAAGCAAAAATGAAAACAGATTTTTAAAATTTCACGCCATTTGCAAAAAAATGGGTTCTTTAAACAACTATCCTATTCTATCAGTGATCACGATCCTAAAAATAGACGATCAGTGAGCGTAATGTTAAGCAACGAATTTCATTATTAAAGTCTACATAAACTTATAATTCAGGTAAACTTATTTAAATAATAATAAAAAGAAGGACCCCATTAAAATGGGTATAATATACAACTAAAATTAAGGTCATTTTGGCCACACTTTACTGAATTTAACAGTCATGAATATTAGTTTAAAATTAGTACATATCTTAATACGAAACCTACTCACGTTCAATATTGACCAACCAAGTAACTATACGAAACCGGTAGAAGGAATCCACTTGAAACCGGTTTGTAATGTCCTGTCAGCGAGCATGGTATAATTGGCAAAAAATATGCGAGTAATCTGGTTATGAAGAAGCTCTGAATTGCGATTTGTACGTGGCATAATCATGAAAGAGTGGCAAATAATGATGGTAGTTAAGGGTTAAATTTATTAAGAACTGATATTAAAGAGAATTAATAGAATTAAAGAAAGACAATAGAGATAAATTGGTCTTAATTGAAGTAAGATTCTAAAATTTATGTCAAAGCATTATATTGAAGGGCGGCTTGAAGCTCAACCTATAATATTATTTACTTCTCAAATAATTTTAGTTCTCAAAGTAAACTTCGAAACAGTTTTAAAGGTTTATTATTATTATTATTATTAATATGATAGTTTTTGAGGTGTCAAAATTCTTAGGTTTAAAGTATTGACAGGTCCGTTGTTCCTCCTACTTCTTCCTCCTCCTTCTTGCTCTCCTTTATTAAATTTTCAGACGTTTTGACATACTGTGACCATTTCAGTTTTCTACTTTGTGATTCGCCTTGGAACGAAACGACACCTATTTATGCTGAACGTTCTCATGAAGAGAAAAGATTGTGGGTATTTACGAGAAGTCCCTCGGCATAAATAGGTGTCGTTTCGTTCCAAGGCGAATCACAAACTAGAAAACTCTGAAGATGGTCACAGTATGTGATCGAAACGTCAGAAAAATTTAATAAAGGAGAGCATATGGGAAGAAGAATAACACACCTCAATATCTACACCCTATTATTATTATTATTATACAATAATATTACAAAAATCTACACATTGAATATAAGTTCTAAAAGATTTTGTTGTGTAGAATGATATTTTTGAACTTGTAAAAGGGGAGCCTATTAATGCCTTTAAAAGACTCCTTCAAGGAGATATTTTATTATCGAAATATTTCTGATCACTCGATAATAAAAACTTTAAAAGTGAGATAAATAAATGTTATCCCTTTATCATTCTCTATTTTTTCTTATTTAATGGGTGTGGTTTCTTTTTAATGAAAGTGTAACGTGCTAACACGCACCTTTTCTGGTGTAGAAGTTGGTGTATTACTAATTTAATGCCTCGCCTGACTTCATAAATCGATTTACCTCCATATCAGCATTTACAAAAGAAAGGTTGCATCATGGTCAGAATGATAAATTCCTAAACCACTTCTATGGTCGTAGTGAAAACTGAGGGAGGCAATTTTTTTCTTGTTTTTTTTTTTAAGCTACAATTAGCCAACTTCCGCAGGGGTCGATCTCCTTTCTGCATAAATCCTTTTATAGCCAATTTCGTTAACGACAATGTTCACCAGGCTTAAAAGGATATGGCTACACGACGTAAGTCGAATCTGGACTTTATAAAGTATCAGATGGATCGACGTCTGGTTTGGTAAAATTCTCTCAAATGCATTCTATTAGCGTAAATACTGCGACAATCATATGTATAAAAGAAAAATCACAAAAAGCATATTTCGGTGTATAGCTAGTATTTTATTTGCTATTAAAAGCTCTCGCTAAATCTCGCTGGTGCTAAGCACTGACAGCGAATAATAGCAAAACATACTTGAGAACTTACATTTTGTTTCCACAGTATACGTTAAGGTTTCACTGTCAAAACTGTTCCTACAAGTGATGGATTTGCCCGCGTAGTCTGACCCAGTCAAAAAGACTCCTTTCCTAGAGTTAAACTCCACGAATGATTGATCGATCTTTAGGAAATATTAAGACATTAAAAATTTCAGTTTCTAAAACTGAATCTAAATTAGTTTTAAAACTTTATAACCATCCAACGAATTTACCTAACCTCTTCATTCATAATTTATATACAGACAACTTGCGAATCGTTACACTCCGAATGGTCGCACATCCGCTTCTTCGCATTAACCCCCTTTATATATAACCTCCAAATCATCGTCCATCACCTCCGCATTATAGCATCATTGCACTCGCATTTTCCCGCCTTTTTTGAGATTTTAGATGCTCATCGCACGTCTGGAGTATGATAACGGCTTGGCGTCCCGTGCGATGCCTGACTGGCCATCTTCTGCCTTTCTCTGGGCCCCAGATGTTAGTCCTTCACTGATTAAATCAATGATTCAATGCAGCCGGAAGACACCATGTGTTTAGAGTAACATAACTTTATAACTTTCAGTGGTAAAGATAAGCCAAACCACGTTTTACGAAGTTTGCATTACATTCAATCTCGTCCGCAGTTATGTACACCTTAAGTGATGGACGTGTCAAGTCTTACAGTAAGTACACTGTTCAGTATTTTATATTGTAATGGACCTTCGGATCATCGCACTTTTCGTTTCGTCGTACACCTCGATTAGCGCGACGATTCGCGAGTTGTCTCTATCTCAGAAGGAATCGTTTCATTGAAATTTTACTACTCTTTCTTTAACTAATTTATAAGGTGTGATCCATATTAACTACATATGCATATAAATAATTAAACTCAAGTATATTCACCATTCCAATATTTGTAAATTAAACAACCATTAAAATACTAAAAAAAAAAATACTTCCGTTAAACCCAACCTAACCTCAGGGTGAGGAATCGGTCACAACTGCTAAAATAAAACAAAAATAAAAAATAGATTTATTGAAACAAATTTGACCATGCTATTATAGATTTGAGCATCGGCCGTTGATGATTTTTGAAAGTCCCTGTTTGAGAATAGCATTGACCAATCAGCAATTTGACTTAAATTTTTAATATTTCATGAACCGTGTAGCTAATAAAGAGAAAAAAAATTAGATATAAAATTACAATGTTTATTATAATGGCGGCGCAAGCTAAAACCCTGAAGTGCAATCCAGATAAACAATTAGGAATGAAGACTGTTCCAAAATGTCGGTCAAACTACAGTACTGTGCAGTTAGATGATGCTAAGTTGTGTACGAAATATCAGAATGTTATTGTTTTCAATTTACCAACGGTTCTAAATTTTTAATTTTTAAACCAAATGAAACCCTAAAAATAAAATCCTACAAAATATATTAAAAGGTGTATTTAGTAGTGCCATTTCATTGCTTGCGGACGCTTATTAGCTGAAGTTTTACTTCCTGAATTACTTTCTTACTAAAAATCGTTTAAAGTCGAATTGGAAACGAAACTTTGAAATTTTATTTCTTATACAGAGTGAGAGCCGGAGACTGACAGAGCAAACTCGAGACTCCAGAGTTTTAAACCGAAGAGGTGGCAACACTAAAGCAAGGTAACTTCACTCTTTAAAAAAATATATCAATACTTTGTTATAGATGATTATCTTTTGTTATGCATCCATGACTCGACCATCGAGTCGAGTCCATCCGACCAAAAATGACATTTTTACTAACTTATCTTCGTATTTGTGTTTGTTGATTATTTACAGATGCTTTTCGTCCAAACAAAGTTGCAGTTTTGGTCCCTAAATGACCTCTTTACTAAATAATATATTCAATCCAATTAAAAACAAACGCTTTAAATTCCATTTTTTATACAAATTGAGAGCCGAAAATTTCGTCTCCAGTTTTACTTCCGAAGTAAAACTGGAGACTAACAACAAAAACCGGAGAGCTGGCAACAATACGTTATAACCTATGTGACTTTACAATCTTTGTAAATTGATGTAAAGTGTTGAGACCTTACAGTACATTACCCCGACTCTAAATTTAGGCTTAAATTGTAAAAGCTTTGTCATAATTTTCTCATACGAATACATCAGATGAATAAACATTAGGGTAAGCCTCAAGCTAAAACCATAATTGAGGTGGATCTGGCAGATATGTTGTTCAAAGCCTAGGTCCGGTGTGCCGTACATGCGTTTAAATATTACCCTACATCAAAGTTTATTTTTTGTAATTTTTCTTTAGTATTTTTTTATGATAACGATATACATATCGTAATTAACATCTATTATCGTAGAACCTCATAACATTTTCTGTCGTATGAGCCGTACGATCAAGTATTTTCATTATTTTGAGATATTTCAGTTGGTGCGATGATGGCGCCTAAGTGCTGGCATCTTATTATTTGTCATAATCACTCGAGTATCCCTTAAACGTTTTCTATATATAACCTCACCCGTTTTCTTTTTTCTCTACTGTCATTTGAGGAACAGCGGCTAAATGTAAGTTCATTTATTCGTTTATGATAACAGTACGAATGAAGTTAGGTAAGTTCGTCGGATTATGGATCTACAATTTATTTTATGTTTAATTCCTAAATAGGATTGTCTGCCAGACACATTAGCAAAGTAGAAACTGATAACTTAGACTTAATTAATGTTTTAATTTAAATTCAGATATCTACCAAACAACCATCATTAATAAAGCGACATTACCTGGCTATTATCCTTGAAGACTGTCACCTTGATCGAAGGATGTGTTGTCCTACAATCCAAGATTATTGGATCATTAATCTGAACACTGTTTGTCTGGTGGTCGGATGGAAGCACAAACCCGTGAACCCCATCTTGAAGTGAATGCAATTAGAAAAAGTCATTGAATTATGGTATGGATGATATGGATAACTCCCTTAACCATTTCTGTGTTTTGTACGTAGTTGTACGTGGCGACTACGGTTACATTACGTTACGTTAGATGCAAAATGAACACTGAAGGAGTTAAAGGCTCAGATCTTTATTGAAAGTTGGACTACATATAAATATTTGAAAAATATTGGAACATGCTCTCTCTCTCTCTCTCTCTCCCTCTCTCACTCTCTCATTACTTGCGAACAGCCTAAATGACACTCTAGACTATAAATTGTTTCTCTCTCTCTCTAAGGAAATGCAGACTAGTTGGTTGTTTGTTTCGTTTTACGTTCTTCAACTACGAAGGATCAACGATACACAAACGGTAACGCAACTAATCATTGAAAACAAGGCCCCAAATATTAGAACAACATTGCCTTACTCGGAACATTTTTCCTCCCAGTTTTATTTCAATTAACAATTATAAAACAGAAATAAAAGAATATGCCATTTTCTACCGTATACATAGACGTAAGTCGATGTGGTCTCATTTCTGGCGTTGATGCATTTGAAATTTCCTGTGTCTTCACTGAACGGCTCCGAAATCTTAAGAAATAAAAAAACAACAAAAGTACAATAATAACTCGATTTACTTCCACATTTTTCACATGCCCTGAATATTTTTTAGTACTTCTATTACAGTGAGGACCCAGTAGCTCAGCGGTTACGGTGTGGGGCTCTGAGCGGTGAGGCTCTGAGTTCGCTCTCAGCTGCTGAAATCAGGTGGGGCTATGCCGGCCATTTAGCCTGTTCCTCCTCGGGCTCAGGTAACCCTTGGGGACACATTCACCCCCACGTTGAGCGAAAATGGGTTTCTTGGATGCTACCTTTGGATATTATTTATGGGCGTAGATCCTGGGGGGATGGGGGGGATTTCCTATATAATCCAATTATTCCAATATAATCCTATGTAATCCTATATAATTTTCCTATATAATCTTCCCCAAC
Organism: Bathynomus jamesi; assembly: GCA_023014485.1. Lineage (NCBI taxonomy): Eukaryota > Metazoa > Arthropoda > Malacostraca > Isopoda > Cirolanidae > Bathynomus > Bathynomus jamesi. The sequence goes on along the minus strand of JAJOZX010001953.1, from coordinate 677,076 downwards.
CAAATTGTAGGGGGAAGATACATCCCCCATCCCCCCCAGCATCTACGCTAATGATATTATTATATAATTAATAATAGAATTCTTGTACAACTCGTCTTGTGAATAAGGAGGAGTATTAGTAGTATAGTTGCATTAAAGCCGAGGGAGCGGTGCCTCCTGTGTGTCCTGTTGGAAGGGGTAAGGGCTGCACATCCTAGGAGAGGAGGTGTGGGGAAGGAGCCCCCGAGGGGAAAATTGCTTAGGACGGTAAACGGGGTTGAGGGGAAAAATAAAAAGGGGGAAACGGAAGGGGGTAAAATAGGGTTGAGGGGAAAAATAAAAAGGGGGAAACGAAAGGGGATAAAACAGGGTTGAGAGGAAAAATAAGAGGGGAAACCAAAAGGGTAAAGAGGGTAGATTGGAAACTGCAACTTGTTATCAGTAGATTTAATCTAGAAAGGTCATTAAAGTTTATATTTTAATTTCAAAAGGTTATTAAGATAGATAGTAATGATAGTGAATGGCGTGATCTTGATAAGACCTTAAAGAAAAAGATGTGGGACTATGCATATAGTTTGTAATTATTCTCGCATGCAGGAATAAAATGAGCACCTTTCATGTTATTATTAAAAAAACAGACAAAGAGCGACAGTTCGGAAAACGTGCGTGCAGGAACTTTTGGGGTTTGCGGTTGTGGGCGATGCGTGGGCGTGGCGGCGTTTGTGTGCGGGAGTGGGCGCAGTGAACGACGACCGATGAGGGTGAAAATTTTATTATTATTATGATTATTATTATTATTATTATTATTAACTAAAACAAACATGAAAACAACACACACACACACACACACACGGGGTGTATTTCATCTACTCTGAGATGGCGGACAACTCTCTTCAACACCAAATTTCTCGCGCGCACACTTTGTTATTAATATTATTATTTATGTTTGCTACAGTCATTACATCTCGCGCGAAAATATAATATTGACAGAAACAACTTTTTCAAGTGCGTAACAATCACAACATTGCTTCGTCTAATACCTCATTCACTTAAAAAGAGTGAGGGGAAACGGTTTTAAATTTTTTCAAAGGCACGTCCCTTTTCCCTCGTTACGGCTTCTGCCATTTCTGCAGTGGAGGATTCGCCTTCTACGTACGACACGACATTTCAAGATTGGTTGTGGAGTGGAGTGAGGCCTACGAATTTTAAACTCGCGAGCGGGACAAGAGGAAAGTTGGGTAAGCCAGTAGCCATCAGTCAATTGCCTCCAGGTAGACACCAGCTGGGTCTGACTCATCAACACGCTAGAACCGACTGAAATATATTTCAACATAAAAATAGATGACTGCGAAGGAAGTTGTACAGAAAATTAATTTACGCGAGGCGCTTTGTGTTCGTCGTGACAAAAGGTAGTCATCGCTTAGTTATGTCAGAAAGGATTTTAAAACCTTTAGTTATGACCACAATCGAGCTTCATCGTGATATATATAGGGTGTCCATAAATTATCTTTACAAATTCAATTGGAATTGAATTTGTAAAGATAATTTATGGACACCCTGTACTTTAATATAATGGTAGAAGTACTTTAATTTATCCATGATCACGACATTTCCGCGCTTAGGAGGGGTATCATAATCGGGTACACGCACCATAATAATATAAAAAACGTTTGATTCCAGTCATGCTCAGAATTTGTCTCTGCCACGCAAGGTTTGGGTCGATAATTCACTAAAATGATATTTTGATGGATCTTAAACTCTTCAATAATCCGTCAAGTGTTTCAATTTACGAAAATCAGTGACGCTTTTTCAGAATAGTCAAAAAGCATCTTTATTTCTTTTCGCTCAATATTAATGGGTTATTTAGGCTTTAAAATATCAAATGGATTCGTGGAAACTCTGTATTTGCGTAGCCACAACATCCTCAGTTTTCACGAGTAACATTTATATATATATATATATATATATATTATATATATATTGTAACTGCAAACACGCAGTATAATTACCTCATTTTTTCATTTGTTTCGTTCTCTCTCTCATCTTGCGCGGAATATTCTCCTATACAAGCGTCGTTCTTTATATATATATATATATATATATATATATATATATATATATATATATATAAGTAAAGGCCAAAACGATGGATAAAAGCTTCATTATATTTCAGACGTTTCGAGAACTAAAATCTCGTCATGAGTGAAAATAAATAAAAATAAAACCAAAATTACGATTGAAATATATTAAATTAAAAAGACAAATATAAAAAACTAAACGTGGCTACGAATAAAAGTTACAAAATATCAGACTTGGTTTCAAGTCATTTTTATCGAGTCTCAAGTCAAGTCGCGAGTCTTTAAACGCGAGTCTCAAGTCAAGTCACGAGTCTTTAAGCGCGAGTCGTCGCGAGTCTAGTCTCGAGTCAAGTCTCAAGTCACGAGTCTTTAGGCGCGAGTCGCGAGTCGAGTCTCGAGTCAAGTCTCAAGTCACGAGTCTTTAGGCGCGAGTCGCGAGTCGAGTCTCGAGTCAAGTCTCAAGTCACGAGTCTTTAGGCGCGAGTCGAGTCTCGAGTCAAGTCTCAAGTCACGAGTCTTTAGGCGCGAGTCGAGTCTCGAGTCAAGTCTCAAGTCGCGAGTCTTTAGGCGCGAGTCGCGAGTCGAGTCTCGAGTCAAGTCTCAAGTCACGAGTCTTTAGGCGCGAGTCGCGAGTCGAGTCTCGAGTCAAATCACAAGTCACGAGTCTTTAGGCGCGAGTCGCGAGTCGAGTCTCGAGTCAAGTCTCAAGTCACGAGTCTTTAGGCGCGAGTCGCGAGTCGAGTCTCGAGTCAAGTCTCAAGTCACGAGTCTTTAGGCGCGAGGCGCGAGTCGAGTCTCGAGTCAAGTCTCAAGTCACGAGTCTTTAGGCTTAGGCTCGAGTCGCGAGTCGAGTCTCGAGTCAAGTCTCAAGTCACGAGTCTTTAGGCGCGAGTCGCGAGTCGAGTCTCGAGTCAAGTCACAAGTCACGAGTCTTTAGGCGCGAGTCGCGAGTCGAGTCTCGAGTCAAGTCTCAAGTCACGAGTCTTTAGGCGCGAGTCGCGAGTCGAGTCTCGAGTCAAGTCTCAAGTCACGAGTCTTTAGGCGCGAGTCGCGAGTCGAGTCTCGAGTCAAGTCTCAAGTCACGAGTCTTTAGGCGCGAGTCGCGAGTCGAGTCTCGAGTCAAGTCTCAAGTCACGAGTCTTTAGGCACGAGTCGCGAGTCGAGTCTCGAGTCAAATCACAAGTCACGAGTCTTTAGGCGCGAGTCGCGAGTCGAGTCTCGAGTCAAGTCTCAAGTCACGAGTCTTTAGGCGCGAGTCGAGTCTCGAGTCAAGTCTCAAGTCACGAGTCTTTAGGCGCGAGTCGCGAGTCGAGTCTCGAGTCAAGTCTCAAGTCACGAGTCTTTAGGCGCGAGTCGCGAGTCGAGTCTCGAGTCAAGTCTCAAGTCACGAGTCTTTAGGCGCGAGTCGCGAGTCGAGTCTCGAGTCAAGTCTCAAGTCACGAGTCTTTAGGCACGAGTCGCGAGTCGAGTCTCGAGTCAAATCACAAGTCACGAGTCTTTAGGCGCGAGTCGCAGCGAGTCGAGTCTCGAGTCAAGTCTCAAGTCACGAGTCTTTAGGCGCGAGTCGAGTCTCGAGTCAAGTCTCAAGTCACGAGTCTTTAGGCGCGAGTCGCGAGTCGAGTCTCGAGTCAAGTCTCAAGTCACGAGTCTTTAGGCGCGAGTCGCGAGTCGAGTCTCGAGTCAAGTCTCAAGTCACGAGTCTTTAGGCGCGAGTCGCGAGTCGAGTCTCGAGTCAAGTCTCAAGTCACGAGTCTTTAGGCACGAGTCGCGAGTCGAGTCTCGAGTCAAATCACAAGTCACGAGTTTTAGGCGCGAGTCGCGAGTCGAGTCTCGAGTCAAGTCTCAAGTCACGAGTCTTTAGGCGCGAGTCGAGTCTCGAGTCAAGTCTCAAGTCACGAGTCTTTAGGCGCGAGTCGCGAGTCGAGTCTCGAGTCAAGTCTCAAGTCACGAGTCTTTAGGCGCGAGTCGCGAGTCGAGTCTCGAGTCAAGTCTCAAGTCACGAGTCTTTAGGCGCGAGTCGCGAGTCGAGTCTCGAGTCAAGTCTCAAGTCACGAGTCTTTAGGCGCGAGTCGAGTCTCGAGTCAAGTCTCAAGTCACGAGTCTTTAGGCGCGAGTCGCGAGTCGAGTCTCGAGTCAAGTCTCAAGTCACGAGTCTTTAGGCGCGAGTCGCGAGTCGAGTCTCGAGTCAAGTCTCAAGTCACGAGTCTTTAGGCGCGAGTCGCGAGTCGAGTCTCGAGTCAAGTCTCAAGTCACGAGTCTTTAGGCGCGAGTCGCGAGTCGAGTCTCGAGTCAAGTCTCAAGTCACGAGTCTTTAGGCGCGAGTCGCGAGTCGAGTCGAGTCTCGAGTCAAGTCTCAAGTCACGAGTCTTTAGGCGCGAGTCGCGAGTCGAGTCTCGAGTCAAGTCTCAAGTCACGAGTCTTTAGGCGCGAGTCGCGAGTCGAGTCTCGAGTCAAGTCTCAAGTCACGAGTCTTTAGGCGCGAGTCGCGAGTCGAGTCTCGAGTCAAGTCTCAAGTCACGAGTCTTTAGGCGCGAGTCGCGAGTCGAGTCTCGAGTCAAGTCTCAAGTCACGAGTCTTTAGGCGCGAGTCGCGAGTCGAGTCTCGAGTCAAGTCTCAAGTCACTATGGGTAAATGAAAGATTGATGTAAGATGCGTGAAGTGATGACGTATGTAGAGGTTAAAGCTTGTTAAACCTCACTATTAATGCCAGAAATGCAATTAAAATTGAATGATAAAAAGTATAAACGATACACACTATTTCAACATCATTTACCAATTGCTTTTTATCAGTGAATGTAACTGTAATAAAGTACTTACAAGAAAGTAAAAAATGAGTACAGTAACTTAAGATTATATATATATATATATATATATATATATATATATATATATATATATATATATATATATATATATATATATATATGTTAAACACAGACCGTGCGTGGAACAAGATAACAAATACTATAGTTTTTTCCTTTTTCATCATGGAAAGCCCAACGTAGGCACCGGGTTCTTTGATGTATTCAATCCGACGTAAATGCAACGAGTTTCTTGCGTATATTGAGGTTCTGAATGTAGTAGGCTAGGTATAAGCTGTAAACCCTAGATCCTGTCCCAAAGCTGGATCCTGTCTGCTTTGCAGATGGCTGGTGAGAGAAGCTATATTTTGGGCCTCTTTGCGAGTAACCCGGTGCCTACGTTGGGCTTTCCATGATGAAAAAGAAAAAACTATAGTATTTGTCAGTTATCATTACTTATTCGAACTATAGTGGATGTAATTTCCCAGAAGAGTTCCTTGTTCCATGCACGGTCTGTGTTTAACATATAAGTTTCTCAGGGGACCATTCTGAGTTTGTATATATATATATATATATATATATATATATATATATATATATATATATATATATATATAGAGAGAGAGAGAGAGAGAGAGAGAGAGAGAGAGAGAGAGATGCAGGTTAATATCTTAAAAAGAGTTGGCTCCCAGGTTTATCACTAGTTTCAGTTACAGAAAATTTGTGTTCAAATAAATTGATATACCATGTATAGAGCTATTTAATAATAATAATATATAATAATAATAATAATACAATTTTAAAAATAATTATTTAAAAATCGTTTGTGTTTATTACACAATTCAAAGTTCTGATATTTGTTAAAATTTTATGATTGTAAATAAACAAAAATATTCTCCACATCCTGCATCCATCTTGGAGTCATTTATACGAGGGCGGCCCAAAAGTTTTCGGGATTTATTTCTTCATATTAAGTGCTTTGGTTTTTTCTATCGTGTAGATAATATAGTTGTTTTTTTATCGCAAAATAAAGCGTTTGTTCTTGCCAGTTAAATGATATTTCGTGTTAAAACAAGTAAATTGTACATTTATATGGTTTTGACATAATTGGGAAAAATACTCGAGTAATTTCATCCAAGTCGCGAGTCAGAAGAGGCGAAATCTCGAGTAATTTCATCCAAGTCGCGAGTCCGAAGAGGCGAAATCTCGAGTAATTTCATCCAAGTCGCGAGTCAGAAGAGGCTCGAGTCATTTCATCCATGTCGCGAGTCAGAAGAGGTGAAATCTCGAGTAATTTCATCCAAGTCGCGAGTCAGAAGAGGCGAAATCTCGAATAATTTCATCCAAGTCGCGAGTCAGAAGAGGCGAAATCTCGAGTAATTTCATCCAAGTCGCGAGTCAGAAGAGGCAAAATCTCGAGTCAAGTCAAATCAAATTACACCTAAGTCCGAGTCAAGCCTTAAGTAAAACAAAAATAGGGACTCAGAGTCGCTAATTCGAGTCTCCATCTCTGCAAAATATTAAGTGGAAATAAAATTGTACAATTACTTAAAGGCGGTTTTTATATAATTATTTTATATATGGATTCCGACAAACGCCAATCAGAGTCGTTAATTACAGATAAAATTTTCAAATTATCTATTGATAAGATAGATTTACTCGCGTTTACATGATAACGAATATTAGAACGATCGGGTCTGCTCAAAGGAAAGCCAGTTCTTTAGTAGAACCCGCATAAGGTACATTTTGACATCGTATACAACTGTAAAGTAAATGAATGAGGATCCGAAATGTAGTCTATCTTCATAATGGAATAATGATCCCAAATTAAAATCATTAAAAAGTACAAAATTAAACTCAATTTGAGGCTATAATTTCGAAAGAATTCTACCCAATACTTTTCGTAGATTTTCAAAATGGACATCGAAACCTGGCAATAAAAAATATAATTTAAATTTAAAAAGAAAATACATGTAACATTGTACAACTGAACAATATTGTTTAGTTAAAAATGCGTTAATTTCTACCTCAAAAATTCTTCCCATTGGAAGTCAAAAACATTTTTGGGTATTCTAATTCCTGATGTAAGTAGAAGAGTAAAAGTAGAATAAATCGTATGTGCTCTTGAAATAAGAGTCTTAATCGCGTAATTTTATATACAGGGTGTACATAAAGTCAGGGTCTATTTTTGTGAAGCACTTGGAAATTATATGGAATTCAATCATAAAATGATAAAGTGGTAACATTTATTAAATAATTAAGAGTAGGATTCGACGTGACGCCCATCAGTATCCCTGCACAGCTCAAATCGTTCCGCAGCATTTCTAAACACATTCTGGAGCATTTGCGGGGTTATGTTATCTGCAGCAGTTCGTATACGTGTACGTAAGTTTTCAAGACTCGTAATCTTCGTCTGATAGACGTGCGATTTGATAAAGCCCCATGCAAAGAAATCTAAAGGGGTTAAATCTGGTGATCTCGCTGGCCAAGGTCTTTGGTTGCTTCCGCGTCCGATCCAGCGATTTGGAAAACGTCCATTTAGATAATCCTGAACAATTTTGGCATAGTGACAAGGAGCACCATCATGTTGATAGACGACGGGGATAGGATTGTTAGTACCGTCGTCTATCAACATGATGGTGCTCCTTGTCACTATGCCAAAATTGTTAAATTAAAAGGACAATTACTGAAAAAGCTAATAATCCTGAAAGTTACAGTAGGTTTCTGGAAAAATGAGGTTGAAAACCCAGAATTCGTCTGTCAATCGTGATATCAAGGAAAGAAAGATTTTCATTAGCTGAGTTTGAAAAACCAGAATTCGTCCTATCGAGAAGTGAAGAAGTTTTCTGTGTCGAAATTCGTCATACGTAAGTTATGCGAACTAGTGAATTTGAATAGATCACTTGAAAATGGTATGAATTGTCAACTGTATATTGGTTTGTGGTGAAGTGCGACATAACAGGGACCAAATACTTAGCAAGGAGATAAGAAAGTGTTTAGTATGCAGCAAAAACTAGTCTCAGAGGGAGAAGAGGTTTATGGGTTTAGATATCATACAAAATACCGGAGGAGGAACCTGATACAAAAAAAAATTTAAAAGTGTCAGTCTCACATAATTCTAAGTCAGTCTCTAATTTTTCTGAGAAATCTATTTATTTTGTCTTCAACTTTGACTATTATGGTATGCGCAGGTGATGTAACTTTGCAAAATTTAGTACTATCAGAGAGTATGTTCATCATTTTTTTTAACATAATTAGCTTTATCGAGTAAGACCACCCCATTACCATTATCAAGTTTACTAATAAATGAAAGTTTTATCAGAGGCAAGATGTTTCATTACGATAATATCGTTTTTTTGAAAAAATAAGAGAAAATACTTCACAAGGCTTGAAATTAGTTAGAACATATTTATTGAATGCTTTTTTTTTTTTCAAGTCTTTAAGGTTAAATCTAGAATGAATTTGATAAGATTTTTTAAACATAAAAACGATTTCCAGAACAAAGGAAATATTTAACGTATGACAATTTCTATACAGAGAGGAAAATTTCAAACCAAATTACAACAAAATTTTCCCCCGCGAAGTCAAAATTTTGGATGAATAATTAAGCATAATTCTTTTCAAGGTCAAAGAATGAAGTTTATTGTTAATACCTAAATTAAAAAGTTTGCGTTTATGAGTTTCGGCATAAAGGAATCACCTTATCTCTTTTTCGACAGCTGTGTAAACATAAGGCTTGCTCAGTAAAAGAAAAATAATAAATTTTCACCAGATATACGAGGGCCACTCAATATATTTTGCCCCACCTTTTTTTTATTTTCCAAGTTTCTTTGTAAGTTCCAGAAATTTTGTACACAAGTAGTTGCATACCTTTTTTACAAGTTTTTATTTTTCCACATAGTCTCCATCCTTTTCTACGGCTTTCTTCCACCTCGAAACGAGGGCCATTATTCCTTACTGGTAAAAGTCCGCTGGGTTCCGCTGGAGCCACCTCTTAACTCCTCAACAACCTTATCGTCACTCTGAAACTTTCTTCCACGAATAGCATCCTTCATTGGCTCAAACAAATGGAAGTCTGAAGGTGCCAGATCCGGGCTGTATGGAGGGTGGGGTAACACACTCAGGCGCATTTTTGTGATGGCCTCTCTTGTTTGCAAGCTATTGTGTGATCTTGCATTATCGTGCAAAAGAAGGACGTCTTCCAGTTTTCTCTCCTGTCGAACTCGCTTTATACGTCTCTGGAATCTCTGTAGAGTAGCATTATATGCCTCCTAGTTGATTGTTTGTCCTTTCTTCATAATGTCCACCAGAATCACCACTTTCATGTCCCAGAAGATAGTGGCCATAACCTTTCCTGCAGAGGGAGCCATTTTGAACTTTTTCTTGCGTCTGCGTAATGCCACTCCATGGAGTGAAAGGAAGTCATCCCCTTCTGTCTCGTATCGAACCAACGACTCAGAAGCAATTTCTTTTCTTTGGGCTTTGTGATCTTCACTCAGTTCGCGAGGAACAAACTGTGAACACACTTTTGAGTATCCCAATTGGTGAATTACCGTATTCACACTTCCTTCACTAATTCCTAGCTCCAGTGATAGCTCCTTGTATGTGACGAGCCGATTTGATCGAATGATGCTGTTAGCACGTTGCACGGTGTGAGATGTCACAGCCGATGCCGGGCGACCGCTGCGTGGCTCATCATCGAGGCTGGCTTTCCCTCTCTCCGATGATCTCACACGTTTAGACTAGCGTCCAACTGTGCTTCGATCAATAACAGCAACTCCGTAAGCGTTTTGTAGACGTTTGTGAATATTTCCAACTGTTTCCTTCTCTGCGGTTAAGAACTCGAAAACAGCTCTCTGTTCACGACGCACATCACTGTCAGACGCCATTTTCGAAACTGCGTTAACCATCGGTTTTATACAAGGAGGGGAGGTTCAAACTGGAAAAAATCCGGTTATGTGAAGCGCAGATAGTTCAAACTTACGGACCAAAAGACATTTCAGCCCCATGGCCTATTATTTAGCTAAGAAAAAATGGTGAGGCAAAATATATTGAGTGCCCCTAGTATATGCAGAGAGAGAGAGAGAGAGAGAAACTCTCGCATGTTTGTCTATCGCTCTAATATATATATATTTTAGTTAAAGTGAATCCGAGAGACTTAAATTAACTAAGGCATTTTCGTAGATCTAGTTTAAATAAGCTCTTACATATGAATTCACCGATGTAAGTTTATTTCCTATCGAAAATTCAACTTAAATGTCTTTGTATCTCGTCCAGCGCTAATGAGAAAAAAAACACTTTTCCTGCTCCGCCACAATTATGTCAGCTGATTGGAGAGGTAGCCTCTCAGTCGCGTCCAGACGCCCCCCCCCCCCCACCTCGCGCGCACATACCGTCAGCGCCCCTATCCGCGTCCAGGTGGCCGAAAAAGTTCATACTATGAGGTCACGCGCACATATACTGTTTATATTTATTTATTTACTTATTTATTCCCCTATCACCATCCTCCTTATCTTATCCTCCTTCCCCCTTATCATCCCCCACCCCCTTTGAGAGACTAAAATTTTGTTTTTCGCATTTCCCCCTTTTTCCCCCTCACTTTCCCTGAGTAGTACCCACCCTCGTTTTCCCTCAGTTGGCACTGGCACCGGCACTCCCTTGGCTTAAATGGCACATACTACTAGGAGGAGGGTTGTGTTCCATTTCTTTCTGAAAAATACGTTTTTATTTTTAAACTATGTACATTTTATAAGTGTACATAGGAGAGGTAAAGCAAATAATACAGCAAAGTTTAAATAAATAATATATTAATATTAATGTGGGTGTGTATAAAAACTTCGTAATAAAGAAAGGGGCGAGAAATAAATAAATAAGTGGCGTAATAATAATAATAATAATAATAAGAAGATTTGTGCGTAAGGAGTTTGGTGTTGGGCAGAGTTGTGCTCTATTTCTTTTTAAATAATATATTTTGTGTGCATAGAGTACATCCCACGTGCATCATATATAAGTGCATATTTTAGTCTGGTTTGGTGTTGAAGAGAGTTGCTCTTCGCCTCGGGCAAGATAAAGCTGTTCCCGTGTGTATCTTGGTGATGGAGAGAGTAACCAGAAACTTTCTATATAGTGTGGTGTGTGTGTGTGTGTGTGTGTTGAAAAAAGGCTAAAGAGATATGATAGTTCAAATATGCTACATGTAGTCATGTGAGATATTGGAATCGTGAGGTATTGTGTTGGTGGCCTTTCCTCGAACCTTGGTTTGGTGATGAAGAGAAGAAGAGAATAGCTTTCTGAGAAATAAATAATAAAAAAGTGTGAACGTTTTGTGTGCGAAAAAATTATGGGCATGCATATTATGTGGATGAAAGTTGACCCTATGCGTATTTTAGTGGAGGAGGGAGTTGCTTTTCCAGGAACAAATAATAATAATGTAGAGAAACGAGAGAGCCAAAATCAAGGTTCAGGGTTTCCGAGATGCCTGGACAATCTGCGTTCTAAGATTGGAGGTCAGAGAAAGGGGGAAAGATGGATTGAGGAAGATTGTCCCAGAGTTCACCGATTGAGTACATAAAAGATTGACATTACCGATTAACCCTCGCGTTAGAGAGTTGGACAGAAAATAAATGAGAAAGTGTAGAAAGTCTGGTGCTGCGCGTTCTTCTTAAAGGAGGCGATATGCAGTTAGAGAGTTCAGAAGAGCAGAGTCCGACGGACACGCCCTTTTTACTATCGCTATATAACGGAAAGAGTTCGTCATCTCAGATCTCGTGATGACGTACATCCTCTCTGTAACTTAATCCACTTGTATATAATACAAGGCATGATAAGTGTAGCAAATAAAAATTATATATATATATATATATGCATTTAACTGCAATGACCACGCAGTATATAAATGAATAGAAACGACATAATATTAAGGAACGTTTCTGCACACGGGGAAGAGAAATAACGAATAAATGAAAAATGAGGCGAACCGCCCGGGAATCGAACCCAAGGCCTTCCAATTGCCGGTTGCAGTTAAATGCACATATTCACGATTTGCGAGGGTGCCCTCTCAGGGCATTGGTTTCTGCCCTATGTAGGAGAATTTCGATTTGTGAATGATTGAGGTCCGTGGTGTAATGGTAGCGCATCCAACCGGCAATTGGAAGGCCTTGGGTTCGATTCCCGGGCGGTTCGCCTCATTTTTCATTTATTCGTTATTTCTCTTCCCCGTGTGCAGAAACGTTCCTTAATATTATGTCGTTTCTATTCATATAATATATATATATATATATATATATATGATACACACAGACCGTGCATGGAACAAGGAACTCTTCTGGGATAATTAAATCCACTATAGTCCGAATAAGTAATGGTAAATGAGTTCATTCTGAGTTCATTCCCATCTTGAAACGGACATGTTATGTGCCTTGAAAAGTGGACGCTCAATTCTGCCAGTTGAGGTTTAAGTTTTGGTTTTTGGCTAAAATATAATAGTTACCCTTTTTCTTTGATGTATTCAATCTGACGTGAAGACAGCGAGTCTTTTGCTTATATTGAGGTTCTAAATGTAGCAGGGCTAGGTTGCTTTAAACCCTAGATCCATGTCCCAAAGCTGGATCTTGTCTGCTTTGCAGATAGCTGGTGAGGGAAGCTATATTTATGGGACCTCTTTGCGAGTGACCCGTTGCCCACGTCGGGCTAGCATCATGAAAAAGAAAAAGAAAAACTATGGTATTTGTCATTTACCATTACTTATTCGGACTATAGTGGATTTAATTATCCCAGAAGAGTTCCTTGTTCCATGCACGGTTTGTGTGTATCATAAAAAACTCAGGGGACCATTCTGAGTTCATTCCCATATATATATATATATATATATATATATAGGCGTGTATAGAAAAAATTTAATAGTAAGAATGACTGAGCAATAAATAATACGATAAAAATAGGTTAAACAAAATTAGGAAAATAAAGTGTGTACGTCTTATGAGTTTGGTGATGGAGAGTGTTGTTTTCCTGACCAAAAGCGTCCGTTGCTTGTTTGTTTTAAATAATATAATAATAATAATAATAATAATAAAATATGCCCCCACATCTGTCGCCGTCCACACACACCCACGACGGCAAGGTCCAAAATCCCCCGGCCGCACGCCTGCCCGGGCAGCTCATTGTTTGTTTGCTTGTCTTTAATAATAATAATAATAATAATGGGTGCTCATTTTATTCCTGCATGTAAGCAATAATTACAAACTATATGCATAGTCCCACATCTTTTTCTTTAAGGTCTTATCAAGATCACGCCATTCACTATCATTACTATCAATCTTAATGACCTTTTGAAACTAAAACATAAACCTTAATGACCTTTCTAGGTTAAATCTACTGATAACAAGTTACAGTTTCCAATCTACCCTCTTTACCCCTTTTTGTTTCCCCTCTTATTTTTCCCCTCAACCCTGTTTTACCTATTTCTCTGCCCTCTTATTTCCCCTCTTTTCTCCCCCTTTTCTTTCTCCTCGTGTTTACCGTCTTAAGTAAGTTTCCCCTCGGGGGCTCTGCCCTCCACGCTCCCCCCCTAAGGGTGAACAGCCTCCCACTTCTTCTACGAGGACACGCAAGGGACACTGTCCCCTTTCTGCTTTAATGCTACTACAGTATACTACTGGTGGGACTCCGTTTACTAGCACTTTACTCCCCTTTTCACTGTCTTCTTACTTCCTTAGGTGCTAGTGGAGGAAGACCTTTATTTATCTGCTTTAATGGGATGTAAACAAAAGTATAAAGTCCCAAACTGGGACGGCACCTTGTGTAATTTTTTTTTTTTTTTAGTTTTATATAAAAATATGCGTAGAATGTTTTAAAATATTTCACCATAAAAAAAAGCATTCTCCTTTCCTCCGAGTTTCTGAGACTCTAAAAACAATTAACACGTTAAAAGGGTTCGAAGATATCCTGGCATCTATAGTCCTAGCAATAATAGTTATTATATTAACAAAAGTTCTGCGATAATTTGACCTTTGACCTTTGTGAAGAAAAGGTGTTAATGAATGAAGTTTACTGTTTACACTAATACTGTTATTGAAATTAATTACTATAACTTAATCTAACCCAGCTTCGATGACGATTAGATATGACCACCAGTTGTCTTAATAAGAAAATTTTATATACAAATTGGGCCAATAAAAAGTAAACCCTTGGCCTCATATAAGGGTAACTTTGGCTGTAAGGTCTTAAGCATAATTATTATTATTATATAGGTATGTATTAGGACATTTTTCCACGTGTGACTAAAATATTTAGCTAATTATTAAAAAAAACATGGAAATTCTATTCGCTTTAATAGATTAAGTTTAGAAACTATTGCTGAAAATTTGTTAATGCTTGTTCTTTGTGTTTCAGGAATTAAGTGGCCTTTAAAATGCCAAAATATGCCGAAGACGACCTTATTCTAATAAAAAACTCGCGAAAAGAGAAAAATTACGGTTAAAAAAAAAGATCATAATTGATTTCCCGAATAAAAATTGGACAAGAAGTGGAGTAGGAAAAGGGGATTCAAAAAACACCTAAAATTGGTAGTATTCCTCGAAAGTAAGGGAGTGAACGGCTTCACACTGCACCCACTGAAGAAAATGTGGAAGTCGTTGCAAACCTGATTTAAAGTCAAGAAGGCCAACCTGAAACCCACAAATCTCCAAAAGAAATTGAAAGAGCAACCCTGCTTTTCACGAAGCACCGTGCGGAGAATCGTCAAACATGATTTACACACGACTCTTTTCAAACGAATGAAACTCCACCAGTTCACGTATCCTAATTCCTAATGAGTGGAAGAGGATAACATGCTGCCAACATTTGTTCGCAAGATTTCCCGCTCATTCTGTTAGGCGAATTTGGTTCAGTGACGAGAAAACGTTTAGTAACAGTTTCAACTCCGGTGAACACAAAACGACGATCGGATTTATTCAAGAGCAGAAAAAAAAAAGGCTCGTATGTCGCCGGAGAGGCTCTCGCGAAAGCGTTTTATTTTTACCTTGAAAATCTCTCGTTTTTTGTTGGACCATTGGCCACGGTTGATGCTGCGTATTATAAATTAATCCTCGAGAAGCATTTTTTACCCGTCATTCGTGATAATTCAGGAAAGCAATTAACCATCCAACAAGATGGGGGCAACTAGTCACGCAGCAAACTCTACTGTTTCTTTCTTTTCAGTTTATGTTCCAGACTTTATTGGAAAAGAACATTGTCCTCCGAATAGTTCAGATTTAAATCCAGTGGACTATTCCATTTGGTCCACGCTTCCATTTAGTCTACGAACATCTTATCGTAAACGTGACATTGTTGTGCGAGGCAATCGAAGACGCTTGGGGAAAGTTATCGAAGAGATTTAGCGATTGCGTCATTGATTAATGACATTCCAGGCTAGAAGCCTGCATTCAGCAAAATTGTGGACATACTGAACATTTATTCTAATATAAGTTTAATTTCCTTATTGTCAACGGAAGAAATGTTGTTTTTTTTTTTTAGTAAATGCAACAGAAGACTGTACAGTGTACACTTTTGTTTTGTATCTCGGAAACGCTGCTTTTAGCTTGTTTTTCACACCACCTAATTCAAGTTAAATGTTGTTCGTTATTCAACAAGATTTTTACTTGAAATTTGGCACACGAGTGTTAAATGAGTTGCGCTACATACTGTAGAATTTTAATCAAAATGAACAACCCTCAGCTAAAGTTAATGACATATTAAACGAAGGGCTTACTTTTTTGGCCCACCCCGTATGTAAACAAAATAACACATACCGTCAAGGAAGAAAAGTGTTTTCCTTCACTCGTGACGTTGTTCTCGACGCTGTAATAATCTTCGTTAACCTTTAAAGAGATGTAAAACGAGAGCATACATATTTTTTACTGCATATTTATAAGAAAGAATAGAGACTGAACATCTTCATATTTCATCAGCTAACGAACGGGGCCTAATTTCAAGCGACGCCACTGAAAAAATTTAATTGCTTTTCGGGTGGGGTGGGTGGGGTGGGGGTGAATTCTTGGAAGCAGATAATTTTTAAATTTTTTCATGAAAACAAGAAATTGTTTCTCATTTGAGTGTAAACTAGGGTGGCCAGACGTCTGCTTTAGGCAGGACAGTCCTGCTTTTGAGCACTCTGTCCTCCGTCCTGCGCCACCTCAAGCAGGACGTTAATTTGTCCTTCTTTTTGGGGCCTGTCTAAAAAGAATTATATAAATTATCTTACGTATACTAAAACTCTTGGAGATGTCAAGTAAAGGGGCGAAATACAAAAAAATAGACAGCAATTATGGATGTCTATGGTAAGTAGGCTACTTCCTTTAGTTTGTGAAGTAAGTTAATTTGGTTAGCATACAGTATGTTGTTCCAGCAGGAGTAAAAATGAATATTCATTTCTTTCAGCTCTTTATTTATACTGTATGAATGCATGTATCATGTACGTAACATATACAGTGCGTTTCAAAAAATTGAAATTTTAGAAAAACCACAAAATAGCCTTCATTACATTATAGTGATATTTGACAAATCAACACTTCTAGTATATTTTGTATATTTTATACAACTTTTTATATTTCAACTCATCATTAAACATGTTTAATTTAGGTTAAAAATAAGTGTCGCAAAAATTTAAAAAATGTCCTTCTTTTGGAAATTTGGAAATGGCCACCCTAGTGTAAACGTGAGTATTTAGAATGTCTACTGCGTATATTAATACGTATATTAACTTTGAGAAACCAGTTTTATTATAGATTTGTAATAGATAAAAAGATCGGGTGTTGGCTGCTGGTCAATCCAGCAACGTATATATTGCACAGGCTCAGGCCCTAGTTTCATTTTGATGTAGGCCCTGGACCTATAAATCTTTCCTAGGCTCAGGTCGGGTATTAAAATTTTAATTTTTATATAAGTCTATGCCGGGTCAAACCACACATCGGGATTTGAGGAAAGATTACATTAATGTGCTGAAAACGTGTATATGCCCATAATGGAGAAGAGTGAAAATCTTATACGAGTTTGCACTCGATATCAATTCATTATTTTTTATGAAGTCTTGGGTAGACCCTAATCATAATTATGATAAGCGGTCCCATGGGCCTTTAGTCAGTCCGACATTAGAGAGACCATTAAAATATCATTTTTATTCAATATTTACGATCCAAGATGATGCTTTAATGAAAAAACCACTTTTAGGGCAACACTTCGTCGGGATACTGACGAAAGTTTGTCAGCTGGAGCAAACGAGAAAGGGTAGGAATAGCTGAAGAAAAAGAAAAAAATTTACAGTTGTGTTCCAGGTTAGAGTTTGGTCTCCGGAGCATGTTATGATCAGGGGGCTGGTAGGGTGTCCCGTCTCGTTACTCGATACCTCAAATACCCATTCTTCGGGTACATTAAGTTTTGGAGCAGCTGCACCGTCAGAGAAACCTGAAAAAAAGTAAGGTTGAAATGAAATACCGAAAAACAACATAATCTTTTTCAAGTATTTTATTTACTTATAATTATTTACTTATGCGCCGCGGTGGTGTAGTGGTTAGCATTGCTGACTACGAATTCACCCGCCACGGGTTCGAAACTCGGTGACGGCAGGCGGCGTGCGGCAAAACCCAGCTGTCCATCCTTCCACACAATAAAAATTGGTTGGTAGATAAATGGGTACCTTGGGTAGCCTAGTGGTTAAGACGCTGGCCTGCTGCTGATCGGGAGGTCGTGAGATCGAGTCCTGGCAAGGAAATTTCTGATCGCCCGTGGTGGGGTGTAGCTCGAATTCCACGTCAAACTGTGGGTCTAAGGTGGAGTGACAAGCTTGACTTTCGTCAAAATGAACAATCCTGGCGGAAGCAAAACCAAAGTCAATAACAAATCCGAAGTACGGATAATTTAAAGTCACTCATTAATTTACACCAGTGAGGTTCTTCATTCTGGAAAACACTCAAAACGCTAAATTAAAATACCTCTAAAATAATTTTAAGTATTGGTGTTGGAATGTCTGAATGTGCTACAAAAACCCAAAATAAGTAACAAAGATTTTAAAAATAAGAATATTAAAACACTCTATGTTGTACATCATTTGGAATTTAGTTTTTTTTTCTAAATTAATGTAAAGTACTTTAGCCTCATTCACCCTTGCAAGAGTAGTATTCCCAATTTTTATTTGACAATTTGTATTGATATACTCGTACTTTGTGGTAATAATCATAAAAGATGACTGTCAGGCTCAATAAAAGTTCATTAGCACATCCATTTAAACACATTTTCTAATTGCCTGTTCGTTTCATTAATCAGAAAGTCTGCATTATGATGGGAAGTAGAAGTGTGGTATCATCCGCGTATTGTACCGAGTTAATGTGGTAGAAAGATGAAAATCATTCATATGAATTAGAAATAGTAATGGCCAAGAATAGATCCTTGTAGGACTCCACTAGTTAGCATCGCCTTGTCAGATAAACTGTCTTTTAATCTGATGTACTGATGGCAACTTGAAAGATATGATTTGAACCAATCGAGGACATTTCCTTTTATTCCATGTACGTACGTGAAGTTTATTCAGTAAGATTTCATGTGAAAGTGTATCAAATGCTTTTGACAAGTCGAGCAAGATCGAGGTAGTGTGTTTTTTGTTGTTTAAGTTCGGATACACATTTTCTAATACCATGTTTATGGCATCTTCCATTGTATGTCCGCCTCCAAACCCAAATTGTGTTTTAGTTAAAATATCGTATTTGATTACAAATTTAGTAAGTTTATTGTACACGATTTTTTCAAATACTTTGCTTAAAGTTGCCAATACAGAAATGGGACGATAATTGGATGGAGTGTTTAGGTTTCCCGACTTAAATACAGGGCATACTCTGGCTTCCTTTAGAGTAGGCTGTCAGGGAATATACTTAGTGTTACTGACTCATTCATTGGCTTACTGAGTGGGATTGCAATTTCACGAGATACTAATTTGTATAATTTTACCATGATCATATTGATGTCAGAATCTTCATTTTTTAGATTTTTTATTGCTAGAGAGATATCATTTGGTAGGATTGGATCAAAGAAAAATGAGTTTGGATTTGGTTGTGGCATGTATTGTCGTTAATGAATGTCCGTAATTGGGATCAAGGCTGCAGTATTGTAGCCGATATTTGCAAAGAAGTTGTTTAATAAATTAGCTGTCTTTGGAGTCACTGAAAGAATTTCCGTCTTTAGCTATGTCTTTGCAGTCACTGAAAGAATTTCCGTCTTTAGCTGTCTTTGGAGTCACTGAAAGAATTTCCTTCCTTAGCTATGTCTTTGGAATCACTGAAAGAATTTCCGTCTTTAGCTATGTCTTTGGAGTCACCGAAAGAATTTCCTTCTTTACCGATGTCTTTGGAGTCACTGAAAGAATTTTCGTCTTTAGCTATGTCTTTGGAGTCACTGGAAGAATTTCCGGATCTTATTAAAAATTTGGACCGTGTCAAATTTTTTTGAAAATTTTGTCACTAATACAGTTTTTTATGCTGATTTTAAATATGCAACTCATTTTTAGCGGAAATAAATATTTAACATTTTATTGGCGTTTGTTTGCAGGAATAGTGCCAACTTCTGCATACGAACTCGCATAAACAGTAATTTTTGTTGTTATTAATGTTTCCCGGTCAATTGAATGCCCGGTTAGGTCAGTTGAATACCCGGTTAGGTCAAGTGTACGCCCTGACGATTGGTTAGGTTGAGTCATAATATTTTCATTAGTTTTAACGAAAATATCACGACTTAACCTAACCAATCGTCAAGGGCGTACAGTTGACCTAACCGGGCATTCAGTTGACCTAACCTGGCATTCAACTGACCTAACCGGGCATTCAATTGACCGGAGGCAACTCGCAAGTAGATAGATTACAGCACTGCATTATCATATGCTCACACTACAACAATAATATTCCCACTAAAGTAGGTGTAAGCAGGCAACAAATAAACATTAATAACAACAAAAATTACTGTTTTTTGCGAGTTCTTATGGAGAAACTGGCACTATTCCTGCAAACAAACGCCAATAAAATGTTAAATATTTATTTCAGCAAAAAATGAGTTGCATACTTAGAATCAGCATAAAAAACTGTACTAGTGACAAAATTTTCAAAAAAATTTGACACAGTCCAAATTTTTAATAATATCTGAATTTCCTTTTTTAGCTATGTCTTTGGAGTCACTGAAAGAATTTTCTTCTTTACCGATACCTTTGGAGTCACTGAAAGAATTTCCGTCTTTAACTATGTCTTTGGAGTCACTGAAAAAATTTCCGTCTTTAGCTGTCTTTGGAGTCACTGAGAGAATTTCCGTCTTTAGCTATGTCTTTGGAGTCACTAAAAGAATTTCCGTCTTGTGGGAGGGAGGACAAGGAATTTGTTTTAACTTTCTTTGTGTTAATTAACTCTTTCAGAGTGTTCCATAGCCTTTTCGGCTTTTGTTTTTTTAATGAATGTATCAAGTCTGTTACAGTAATTTTTGTATGTCTGTTCGGTAAGAATATCAGTTTTCCATAGTTTAAAGAGTGTATGCTCGCGTTTAATACTCACAATGAGTGCTGGAGTGATCCATTGGTTGCTATATTTAGTTTTAGATATTACTCTTTTGATTTAAGAGGAAAATTTATGGTGAATATATCCATTAGTGTCTAAGAATGCTTGGAATTGTTCCAATGTCATAGTTACTTTCGGTTATTCCAGTCGAGTCAAAAGCTGTCATTTCTTTCAGGAACTTTAATTTGTTATTATAGCTGTCAGATCTATAGTCAACTTCTATGGTTTCCTTTGCAGAGAAATAGGTGATTAGCATGGTGTATATGGGCGAGTGATCTGTGATATTTAATATAATTAAACCTGAGATGCAGTGAAACGGGGATCGCATCCAGATCTGATCTAGCAGAGTCGAATTTCTAGCGTAATTGCGAAGACTAGGTGGCTTTGTAATAGCTAATTTAAAATCACTCGCAGTACGATGTTGTGAAGGAATGTTCTTTTGTCAGAGCAATATTTAAATTTTCCACAGTAACACAATTGTTACCAATATAATTGGAGGTTAGAATTCTATCGATATTTGAATAAAAATTGGTACGTTACCAGTTGGTTGTCGGTACATGCCCAAAATTGAATACTGGGACTACTGGGTGTTTTAAATAAACATTTCAATTGAGTGTGTTTCTCGAACTATTGTTTATGCTTGTCAATTCTTCTATACTTTTAATCTTGTAGTTTGAGTCTAAAAACGTACTTACACCTCCTTCCCTATTGTTAGCCCTACATACATGGTAGTTTGCTTACTCTGACATGTTAAAAAAGATCTTAATATTTTCATTTAACCAAGTTTCAGTTAATATAATGCACGAATAATTCTAGGTTAGTTGTCAATTGGTCAAAGTGGGTTGGAAGACTGCGAATGGTTAAGTTCAGAAAAGACAGGTTGCTATTGTCGTATTTCTCGTTTAAGAAGTTGTCTACTGAGATATAATTGGAGTTGACTATGTTTTCAGATTAGGGTAATACAGTAATAGAAATAATAACAGGTAATAACTGGTAAGAAAAAATATACAGCACATATTCAGAAAAAAATAAAAAAATAAAATAATAATAATATATATATAATATATATATATATATATATAGTACAGAAATTAAAAATTAAATTAAGACTTAAAAATTATATAATTATAAAATCTTAAAAATAACGATAATAAAATTTGAAGGACTTTAAGAATAGCAAAATTATAAGATAATTAAAATTATAAACTTTTAATTTCAAAAGTTTTGGTATTATAAAAATGTAAAATTTAAATTTAAATTAAAAATTATATAATTTTAAAATCTTAAATTTGTCAATTATAGAATTTGAAGGACTATAATAATAGCAACATTATTAGATCATAAGGATTTATAAAAATTATAAGATTTCAAGGTAGCATAAATTTATAAAATTTTTAATTATCAATATATATGTTACAGTCAGTATCTAAAATCAGGCAATTTGTAAATTGACTGAAATTTTAGGCTTAATTAACAGACGCATTATGGCTGAAGACAATTCTATATGTAGATGGTGCCGAAAGGTGTCGAACTTATTTGGAATACGAATCAATATTCTTTGAATACGAACCAATATTCTTTGAGTACGAATCAATATTCTTTGAATACGAACCAATATTCTTTGAGTACGAATCAATATTCTTTGAATACGAACCAATATTCTTTGAGTACGAATCAATATTCTTTGAATATGAACCAATATTCTTTGAGTACGAATCAATATTCTTTGAATACGAACCAATATTCTTTGAGTACGAATCAATATTCTTTGAATACGAACTAATATTCTTTGAGTACGAATCAATATTCTTTGAATACGAACCAATATTCTTTGAGTACGAATCAATATTATTTGAATACGAACCAATATGCTTTGAGTACGAATCAATATTCTTTGAATACGAACCAATATTCTTTGAGTACGAATCAATATTCTTTGAATATGAACCAATATTCTTTGAGTACGAATCAATATTCTTTGAATACGAACCAATATTCTTTGAGTACGAATCAATATTCTTTGAATACGAATCAATATTCTTTGAATACGAACCAATATTCTTTGAGTACGAATCAATATTTCTTTATTCACAGAATAATTCATTATTATTATTAATTATATATATATATATATATATATATATATATATATATATATATATTATATAATAATAATATAAGTTTGACATTTATTATGATTTTCTTCAAATAAATCACATTTCAAACCCTTATTTTAGTAAGCTGAGATTATTTGTATAAGTGGGGACACCTCAATTAATGTTTATATTTCAAATTTATTTAACCTGATGGCGGGACTCGCAAATAAGGACGATATCTTAAAAGCAAAGACCATTTTGGAAAAGATTAAAATAGCTGAAATATAAAAGCCAAGTATAAGATAACACTGCGCAATGCGCATGCGCCATTAATTCATTGTGAAAAAGATCAAGTTATCTACTTACATACGAGACAGATCGTATAAAATATAATAAAACTGAGTTTATCATAATTCTTCATCATCGAAGCAGTTTCCCTTTGTTCCCTGATTCAAAAATTCTTTTAGCATCTCTTCAATAACCTCATGGAGTTTGGTGGATGCAATTGCCCTTGCTCACTCAAAATATCTGAATTCTGAAATTAAAAAATAACATTTTTTTTACATCTGACAACTACATAAATTTACGGAACACGGAAATAAATCACATTTGAAAAGGTTTATTTTTAAATACTTGCATTAAATTTTTAAATACATGTATTAAATTTTTAAAATATATTATCAAATCAAATTATAATTTCTTTAATACATTTTGATTTCATAATAAAATTCCTCAGAAATGCGGTGCCTAAATCGTTATGGAAAGGTTTTTCCTCTGGCTCACTTTTAAAATTTTGATTAAAACCAGGATATTTGATAATGATATTGGAAACACGATCAATTTAACTTTGTTGTTTTTAAATGAAAAAATTCGTGGCGACATTGTCAAAAAAACGCTCAAAACAATACCTTACGAAAGTATGTCACCGAAGAGTATGTTAAGCATCAGTGTGTATACGTGATCTGAGTGTAAACTTCATGATAGAACAGCGTATCTGCTCGATTTTTATGTATTTTACCCTCATAATTTATAAGGTACAGTATAATGCAATTGCCTTTGCCCACTCGAATACAGCTTTTCCGCTGTTTCGGACCTGTTCTGTATGATGTCAGTGATTGGTTGATGAACGACACAGTTGACCAATAAGAATATACCACTAGAAACCACTAGAAAAGAGAACGTTTTGGATTTAATTTGGACAAATAACAATGAGATAATAATAAATAAAAAGGTGACGCCCACAAATTTCTCCGACCATAACCTAATCAATATGCAATTAAAGTTAGCACCCAGAGGTCCAAAAGTGCATCCCAGAGAGTCAGAAGGAATATTTGGAGGTTTAAATATACACTCAAAGAAAGTATGTTAGGAAAATGTAAATAAAGATTTAGGGAAAGTAAATTGGGAATTGCTACTTCACGAGAAGACTCCAGAACTTGCAGAGCTGGGCACTTGCGTTTTTTTGCGCGTTTTTTTTGCGGTACTGCGGTACTGCGGTACTACTACCGCACTACCAAACCGGTACCGCATAACGCAGTACCGCAAAGGATCGCTGAAAGTACAGCAGTACCGCTACCGCATTCAAATTTCCCGCGGTACTTTCCGCGGTACCGACCAACACGGTAGTACCGCAGTACCGCAGTACCGCAAAAAAACGCGCAAAAAAACGCAAGTGCCCAGCTCTGTAACCAGAAGTAATACTATGTATAATAGAAACTCAAACTAAACCTATATTACTCATGTTCCGAAGAGACGAAAAAGAAAACGTAGCAAACTCGAGAGAAAAATCAGGGCACTATTTAGACAGTGGAAACAAACTAAAAAAACTCCACAGGTGCAGAACTGAAGCAAGGAGACTCAAACTAGAAAAAAACTGTGCGAAATACAAGGGGATCTAAAACAAACATTCATCCATAAAACAAACAAAGAGGAAAACAAGGTAGTAGAAAACAAAAAATATAACCGAAAATACTTCTACACGTTTGCGAAAAAGAAAAAGAAGTGTAAAGAGAGTATCGGTCCGTTGATAGATGGGACGGCCGAAAACACACTGTTTAAGGAACAATTTAACCTTGTGTTTAGCACCCCTAAGTCCGAGAAAAGAGTAGAAAATCCAGATTTTTTCGACAATAATAATACAAATTAGCCAAGAATGAATTCAGGCACGAACCTATTAATAGACCTAGAGTTCTCTGAAGGAGATGTAATTAAGGCTCTATCACAGATGCGAGAAAATTCGGCACCAGGGCCAGACACATGGAGTGCCACGTTTCTGAAGAAATGTAAAGTCAGAGCTGGCAGTAACGCGTTACAAGTAACGGCCGTTACGTAACGCGGTACTTTTTTAGTAACGGTAGCGGTAACGGCGTTACATTTCAAATCAAGTAACTCTTTCAGTAACGACGTTACTTTTTTTAGGGAAATACATTCGTTACTCGTTACTCGTTACTTTTTTATCGTAGCTCGCAATTAGTTTCTTTCGATCCTCACTCATTATTCATTAACCATTAAAAATTTGTCCCTTCACTATGAGCGAGGTGTGCATGTTGGCCGTTGGCATGCTGGCAGCCTACCCCTATCCACCCTCTACCCCTACACTGACAGCACTGTCAAAGTAAAAAGGCGAAGAACCCTGGAGCAGGGAGAGACCTAAGTTCAACAGAGGTTTCGTCATTCTTCTCATCTGGGCCTTCACGGCACGTTAGCTCTGCATCCTTCCCATCCACTAACTTTAAAAATAAGTTTATTAAACTTAGCACTCCTATACCATCTAGTGCCGCCGTTGAGCGGGTTTTTTTCAGTAGGGAAGGATATACTGCGTCTGAAACGAGTCTCGCTCTTAGATGTAACTTTTGAGAAGCTTGTTTTCTTAAAGGCCAATAAAGATCTTTTGAATAATAGTTCTTAAGTTTGTATATTTAGCTAATAAATTTCAATTATCATTGCCATGCACAATAGCTCATTTGCAGTGCTGGGCACTTGCGCAAACACTTGCGCAAAACGCAAATTGCGCAATTGCGCAAGTGTGATTTCGGTTGCGCATTTGCGTTTGCGCCAATTCTTGCGCAAACTTGTGCGCAAACGTGAAAAAAAAACAAATATTAAAAATAGTGGATTTAGCTCATAAACACGTGACTGCCAGACAGGTGGCGCCGCCAGACAGCAGTGAGCACTCAGTATACCAACAACGCTAGTGAAACACGTTTGTTTGATTAGTTGATTTTAATTTTATTTCAGAGTTCAAACTACTAACTACTCTAGTAACTTCTAGAAACTTCATAAGTCATAACTACTGTCTATAACTAGTGAACCATGGACAGCCTCAGACACCAGTCTCTGTCCAGCCCCACCTCTGCCCCCAGCCCGGCCGGCAGCATGACCAGCCATGGCTCAGAGCCTCACCAGGAGGAAGAGGACCTCAACAACCCCTGGCCCCCACCTGGACACCTTCTTTGGACCTTTGACCAGCAAGAAGAGGGTGGTTGAGAGGGGCAGGGTGATCTACAGGGGCAGCAGCATCTGTAAGAGGTGCAAGGCCAAGGTCAGCTTCAACACCATCAGCATGTACACCCTCAAGAGCCACTACCAGCATGTGAGTTTAAGTTTATTTATAAATTTAAAATTTTAAAAAAACTTGATAAGTAGTTAACTTTAGAAATTATTATTTATTAAAATATAAAATATTAAATAATAAATTATACTTTGTCTCAATTCAAACACTTCTGTTGTATATCACTGTCATTACAATATAATTTATAATTTTTTTTTTCAAGGTTCACGTTTGCGTTTGTGTTTGCGTAAGCGCAAGTTTCGAGAAGTTTGCGCATTTGCGCTTGCGCAAGGTATGGGTTTGGGTTTGCGCATTTGCGCTTGCGCAAGTGAATTTTCGTTTGCGCTGCCCAGCACTGCGAGTCATTTGATTCATTTCTTTAGTATTTCGTATTATTGTTTTGCAAAACTAAACTTTCCTGGTATATTCTAGCATTAGTAAATTAGTATCAATAGTATGCTACATCCTCTGTTATGTTGCAATTCCAAGTAATAAATCTTGCAGTAATTTTGTTTCGCTTTTTTTGAAAATATTATGCCTTATAAGTCATAACAACGCAATGAAGGCATGCACAGACTTCATAGCTTATGCATTAAACCAGTGGATACAAACCAACACATACTCGCACAAGCAAATGTTTATATAATATAATATTTTATGTATATATAAATTATAATATACCTATGCATATATATAATATATTTACATTTCATTAAAAGTAACGGTAACGAGTAACGGTGCCGTTACTCGTTACTTTTTTAAAATGGTAACGGTAACGAGTAACGGTGCCGTTACTCGTTACTTTTAAAAATGGTAACTGTAACGATAACGGCGTTACATTTAGACTGTGTAGTAATGGTAACGGTAACGGCATTACATTATAAAGTAACGAGCACAGCACTGTGTAAAGTCAATATTGTCGATCCTCTATGTTACTATGAACAAAATCACTCGAGACAGGGCAAATTCCACTTCTATTAAAAAACACGAACATTGCACCCTAATTCAAAGGAGGTAACAGAAGAGCTAACGTGTAATAACATTCACCTCCTACCTCATAAATGGCTTTGAAGGTGTATATATATATATATATATATATAGAGAGAGAGAGAGAGAGAGAGAGAGAGAGAGAGAGAGAGGCGACTAGCGTGACATTCGTCAGGATAAACAATTGAAGTGGAAACGAAAACCAGGATAATTTTTTAGTCTACACATTCCATTATGAACGTAAGGATATATATATATATAATATATATATATATATAATATATATATACTGTATATGTTAAACACAGACCGTGCATGGAACAAGGAACTCTTCTGGGAAAATTAAATCCACTATAGTCCGAATAAGTAATGGTAAATGACAAATACCATAGTTTTTCTTTTTCATGATGCTAGCCCGACGTGGGCAACGGGTCTCTCGCAAAGAGATCCCATAAATATAGCTTCCCTCACCAGCTATCTGCAAAGCAGACAGGATCCAGCTTGTCCCAAAGCTGGATCCTGTCTGCTTTGCAGATAGCTGGTGAGGGAAGCTATATTTATGGGACCTCTTTGCGAGAGACCCGTTGCCCACGTCGGGCTTGCATCATGAAAAAGAAAAACTATGGTATTTGTCATTTACCATTACTTATTCGGACTATAGTGGATTTAATTTTCCCAGAAGAGTTCCTTGTTCCATGCACGGTCTGTGTTTAACATATAAATTTCTCAGGGGACCATTCTGAGTTTGTGTATATATATATATATATGGAGGTGATGCACAATATAAAACCCCAAAAACAACTCTCTTTCACCAAATACCGCAAATGAGGAGGAATGTCGCAGAGGAGAAGATCGTAGGTCGATCGTGAACCATCGTTCGAAACCATCAGGTGAGAATCAATATATTAATACTATAAACACCCAGAAATGTCTGTCAGTCTGTCACGCTCGAAAAGAGAAGAAGATTCTTGATATATATGGGCGATATTTGTATTTTAATGCATTAGAAAAAGGCGTAATGAATTCTACTTTTAATTATAATTTTAAAAAGTGTAAAAAATATTTGCTTTTGCGTTCAGCTTTGAGCCGAAATTTAATCTGCGGTTAAGTTCAAAAATTTACCAAATGAGTTCTTTTTACGCACTTTCATACTGGTGCTGCAACCATTACAGAAAAACATTGTATCAAGATTTGTGAAGCTTAAGATTTTATGGCTGCATTCTTTTCTATAGTTTTATTGACTGAATAATTGACTCCCCGGTAACTGGGGGGCCTGCGGCTCCCCAATTACTGAGGCCAAAGGCCCCAGCACCACGGGCGTAGCTAAATGGATCCAAATTAAGTTACCAGTATGCGCAGTGTTCGTGGTAGTCTCATTCCCAGGATAAGAATGGTGCTTTACATTCAATCGTGCGCTTTTACGTTGACTTACGTAGCACTCTGGGAGAACCTATCATTCAGCAATGTTCAATGATTGTTTATGCGTTCTTTCAGTGGATGGCACTTCCGGTTTTGTTCCACCATGATGTCCATCAGGAGCATCAATTTCCTGTAACATGATTCCATGAGCTACAGTATATATATTGAATCCATCCCAGTAAGTGTATTTGACAAATGATCAAAGTTATCAAAGTCTGAATGAAACACAAAGGGCGCATCTGGATTTCTGATAATTTCTTTGAATAATAAAGAGGATGTCTGCTCCAGAACATTGGCAATAGCAGTCTCAAGTTCAAGTAAAAAGGAATAATTTTCCGAGTGTCCCAATCAGTTGTTGTTGTTGTTGTTTAGCCGATCAGCCCACCCTGATCGAGCAAGCCGGCGGCACGCAGGTAACCGATCGCCCACTCCGGAGTGGACCAGAGGTTCAGCGCACTAGTGATGTTGTGTTGTGTTCGTTGTTGTGCTAGAGCGGTACAGTCCGTCATAATGTGTTCAATGTTGTGGTGTGTCTTGGCACAGGTGGCAGGTGTCGTCTATGGAGTTGTCTAGTCTGTGTTTATATGTCCGTAAGTTTGGGTGATGTCCACATCGGAATCGTGCTAAGTTAACTCGTATAGCGGAGCACAAAGGTACAGTATATATCTTACCATAAACAAACACGATTTATAAGACACGAACCTGAGCTAAATTTCGAAATTAAACTAACGTGAAGCCATAAATTTGTTTATAAAGATTTGTTTATAAAAAACGTCTGAACAGGTACAGTAGCTAGAACAACGTGAAAAAAGTGTTAGCAGCTGACGAGGAAGCTTCTAAACAGTGGCTGCATCCTCCAGCGCAGGACACGTCAACGCGAAGAAGCGACGTCAAACCAAAACATCAACGCGCTGGTGGCCAAACTTCCTCAAATCTCCGTGCAGCGGGCTGTCTACGGTTGGCCAGACTGGCAGTCGACGGCCTGTTGCGTGGCACGGTCAGAGTGCCGATCGGCTCCCGGGGCCGGACCTATTGTCCCAATCAGTTGATGAGGGTTGTTAGTTCACCACTTCTGAATAAATGCCTCAGTCATGCAAATAAGTACATGTTTTGGCAGCTTCCACCGACTATTTGTTGCTGCTCTACATATACCCTGAGCAATTAACGTGACTAACTTTTGTATCTTAAATGACTATTGTGTGTTTTGCCCAAATATAACAAAGTGAACAAAGTGAAGAAACGTTTGAAGTTCTGAAGGGAGTACATTTTCCATTTCTTCTAGATGTTGGACAGTTGGAGGCCATGGTAATTCAGTAGATTGCACATATGCATCCAGAATTACTCTGTAAAGATACTCTGCCACTTCCACCATCATATCGGTAGTACCAAGCTCATAGGCACATTTAACAGCTAACTCAGTTTGAATATCTGAGCTGTACACAAGATATGTTTTGAACATTCCATCATTATCTAACTTGCAGAAGTGGAAGTTATTTCCATATATTTCGTTATTTTGTAACTTTTTCTTCAATTTTTCAGCTCTACAGTATATTCTGTGTTAGGAAATTTTGTTTGTGCCCTGCAAATAGGGAACATATAATTCACACAAATCAGTTCACTTCAGAACTTTCATGCCGTGTAGAATATTCTGATATATTATACGACACACTTCTGCAAATGCTTCACGGTGGGCCTCCTCAAGTTTCATTTGTCTTCTTCGTTCTGTATCAACACTGCTGCGCCACTTATTTGGATCCTGAGTGTAGTTCACACGACATGAATTGTGGAAATGGGCTTCCGCAGCAAATAGGTCTATTCCTCCGAACCTAGTTAGCAGAATGTCATTTTCTTTCTGCTCTGCAAACTGTACCACGGTTTTCCATCCATCAGATTCGAATTTTCTAGTTCCGTCACTAGTTCAAATTCCCTTCACCTTAACGTTATTCCTTCCTATTTTATTGCAAAATATACAGTCTAGTTTAAAAATGCGTCTGTCACTACCACTAGAGGATCGCGTGGATGAACGGGAGCATGAGGTTCCCTTTAGTTCTTCCGCTTTCTTCAGACGACCAAGGTTCATAGTGAAGTGCTGCCATTGCTAACAGTCTCTGTGGCACCCATGTTCCGGTGAAACTTCTTCTGGCATAAGACTACAGGCCTCATCCATTCTGTGGGCTGAGTCAGCTGCTTGTTCAAGACGTAAGTCACGAATTTCTTTTAACTTTTGAAGCCGGTCTTCACTATCTTTAACTTCGTTAAAAATGTAAATCTTTCACACTTTGATTCACCATAATGAATTATCAGTGTTGGGCACTAAAGCGTTAATCCGATAACAGTTAATTAACGAAGTTAACTTTTTTTAACGGACTATTAACGGAAGTTAATTTCCATTTATCGTTATCGGACCAGTTAACTTCCGATAACTCGATATTTAGTTTGTTAAAGTCCGTTAACACGTTAACTGCGAGGAGTCATTCACGGAAGATCACCGCTCCGCGAATGAATTCAAACCGCCATAACTTCAGTCTGCCAATTCCGTCCTCTGCCGCAGTGGAACGGCTCTTCTCTCTCGGCAAGGACATCCTGAGGCCCAAGAGGTCAAGACTGGCAGTTGGGCCTAACTTTGAGAAGTTGGTCTTTCTGAAGGGCAACCAGCACATTGTGTCATAGTCTTTAATAAATGTGCCTAAAATTTAATTTTACCTTTCAGTTCCCGCCATAATAATTCTCTGATAAATTAAAATTTAGTTAATGGTTAGTGGTTACAAGGGTTTCAAAACATGTAATCAGTACATTTTTTATTAAAAATAAAAAAAAGTTATTAAGCAAAAAAGTTGCAAAACTTGATAAAAATACAGTTAAATACCTATTTATTGTTGGATTTTGCATAAATAAACATTTTCTATGGGTTTTAAAGCTTTTTCCTTGATTTTTTTAAATGTTAGTAAAGAAATAGTTATCGTTAACGGATTATCGTTAACTTCCGTTAACTTTGTAGTAAAATTATCGGATTATCGTTATCGGAGTTAAAAATTGGGGTTAACGGATTATCGTTATCGAAGTTAACTTTTTGGTTAACGGTGCCCACCACTGTGAATTATAAACATTTGTCACTTTTTGGACGATGATTCTGGATGTGTTTTGTCAGTATCTAATGGTCTCTTTTGTTTCTTAGCTGTTTTCTCCATCTTGTTCATAGACTAGGCAAAGGAATCTCCAAAATAAAACAAATATAACAAATATTCATCTAGATTACGCATTCTTAATGCAATAATATAGGCCGTGGCTAGATATTGTTACCGATTATACTAATGCTAATTAGTTAATTAAGTATGCAAAACAAATATGTATTTTCTGTGATCAGAATCGGATTCTACAGAAAATATTACAAAACAAACATGCAGTTTACAGGAAAGGACCACTTTTGTAACCATAGTTATAACTTATGATGTGATATTATAATATATAACATCATTTAATAAATAAACACTTGCAATATTTTGGTATTTTTATTTTTTTGAAATTCGCAAACTACTCTAAACTACTCTAAATCCTCTCCAGCCTCCGCAGTGACTAGGTCGTTGCACCAAAAGGTCCGCCGTTCTATAAGTTCGACCCCTCCCCTCCTTGGGAAGTCATGGCTAAGGGACTGCCTAATCATGAACATACATAGTTTTTCTTATAATATAAATAAAACTTAAAACCAAGCTAAAAAGTACTGTTAAAACAAAGTAGTACTTTCCTTCCTAAATATAAGGGCTAAAAATATACTTTTATGGGCATTTAAAATATACTTTTATGGGCATTTAAAATATACTTTTATGGGCATTTAAAATATACTTTTATGGGCATTTAAAATATACTTTTATGGGCATTTAAAATATACTTTTATGGGCATTTAAAATATACTTTTATGGGCATTTAAAATATACTTTTATGGGCATTTAAAATATACTTTTATGGGCATTTAAGATATACTTTTATGGGCATTTAAAATATACTTTTATGGGCATTTTACACATTTGAAAAAAAAAGAATTTAGTTTTGACAACTAAATTATTATGGAAGTACGAATAAATACATTCTATTAATTGTTATTAAGAATTTTTAAAAATCAGAGTAAAAAAATTTAGGCCTATATTAATGTAAAAAGTTGTTCTTACCAAATCTGGTGCTGTGATTCCTTATATACTGTCTCAGAATAAATGAGTAATTTCTTTCGCACATTAATGAAAAAGTACTTGTATTAATTAACTCAAAATATCATACCACTGGCATCTAACACCTTGTGCAATTATATCTTAAAAACTGTCCTTGTTACACACCTTATAACAGCGAAATTAAAGTTCACAGTTCCTGCTTAAATAAAACACACTAAACTCCCAGTTCAACAATGTAAGTTTGTATGATGTTCACATTTTAGTGTGTGTAATAATTATCTGCCACGAAAGCTACAAAAACTGATAAGCATTTCCTATTTTTTGGGCTTTCATTTCCTTTGATATCAAAGTATCAGGAGCCAAGGGAGAAAACCTACAAAAACAGTGTGAGCTCCGATTGGGACTTATGGGCCACCCTGTATATACGTACAATACTAGTGTGTATAGCAAGAGTTTCCAATAAGCTTTATATAATTATACTTAACCTAATCAGTCTAGCGTACTATATTCAGAACCTCAATGTAAGCAAAAGACTCGTTGCATTCACGTCGGACTGAATACATCAAAGAAAAAGGGGTAACTATTGTTTTTTAGCCACAAACCAAAACTTAAACCTCAACTGGTATTCTGGAAAAATTGAGCTTTCACTTTTCAAGGCACATAACATGTCTGTTTCATGATGGGATTGAACTCAGAATGGTCCCCTGAGGTTTTTATGATACACACAGACCGTACATGGAACAAGGAACTCTTGTGGGAAAATTTAAAAAAACAATAGTTACCCCTTTTTTTTTATGTATTCAGTCCAACGTGAATGCAACGAGTCTTTTGCTTATACTGTATTGAGGTTCTGAATATAGTAGGTTAGGCGTAGCTGTAAACCCTAAATCTTGTCCCAAAGGTGGATCCTATTCCTATTTGCTTTGGGGTCTCCTTGCGAGTGACCCATCATTGCCCACATTGGGCTAACATCATGAAAAAGAAAAAAACTATAGTGTTTGTCATTTACCATTACTCATTCGGACTATAGTGGATTTAATTTTCCCAGAAGAGTTCTTTGTTCCATGCACGGTATGTGTGTATTATATATATATTATATATATACTAACATCCTTTGCAGACGATACAAAGATCAGCAGAAAAATCAGCGATGTACATGACGTGGAGGCCTTGCAGAGGGACACGAACAAAATATACAAATGGTCAGAAGACAACAACATGTCATTCAACGCCGAGAAATTTCAGCTCTTGAAATATGGTAGAAAAGAAGAACTTAAACAGACTGCATATTATGCTCCAGATAGACAGAAAATTCAGAGAAGCACGAAAGCGATCGATCTCGGGATAATAATGACAGATGATGCGAAATTCGAAACACAAAATCAGATAGCGATAAATAAAGCAAAAAGAGTCGCCGGGCAGGTACTAAGAACGTTCAAGAGAAGGAACAGGACAGTAATGATTCCCCTGCTAAAAACACTGATTATACCAAAACTTGAATACTGCTCAGTTTTGACGTCCCCATATAAAAAGGAAGAAACTAATAAACTAGAAGAAACGCAGAGGCATTTCACAGCCAAGATTGATGGCTGCAAAGAACTCAACTACTGGGAAAGACTACGTAAACTAAATCTGTACTCACTGGAAAGAAGAAGAGAGAGGTACATCATAATGTACATATGGAAAATGATCGAAAAACTGGTACCAAACCTAAAACCAAACCCAATTACCATTCAAACAACACTGGAAAATAGGAAAGGCAGAGTGTGTAGTGTTCCCATATTAAAGGCCCGACAAGGGACCTCCTCAACTCTGAAGGAAAATAGCTTGGTTGTCAGGGGGCCAAGACTTTTCAACCAGCTTCCTAAGGACCTCAGAAACGTAACGGGGGTCGAAGTTGAAGTCTTCAAAAGAAGACTGGATGCCTGGCTCAGGATAGTACCAGATGAGCCAGGCGTGCCTGGCTATGTACGATGGAGAGCGCAAGAAAACAACTCGTTCCTCCATCAGGCCAGACCTAGAGGCGGGGCCACCAGCTTGACTTCCATGTGAAGAGAGACCAACGCACGAAACAACATAAGGTTCATAACGTATATATATATATATATATATATATATATATATGATGAATAAAACCACGAAGGGAAAATGTAGGCCTTCGTGGTTTTATTCATATAAATATTTTTCAGTGTCACTTTCGTGAAATAATTTTTATATATATTATATATATATATATATATATATATATATACCTTTCAACCTTTAAAATGTTCCGCGCGAGATTCCTCATTTCACGGTGTGGTATATATATATATATATATATATATATATGCTACAGGGAATCTGTGTAACTAGGGATTCATGAAATCCCTAAAATGTTCAGGGGTTCATGTAAGGTTAAGTCGTGATATTTTTCGTTAGTTTTAACGAAAAATATCACGACTTAACCAATCGTGAAGGGGGTACAGTTGACTTAACTGGGCATTCAATAATTCTCCAGCAGATTTAACGGAAATATCACGACTTAACCTTACATGAAACCCCTGAACATTTTAGGGATTTCATGAAATCCCTAGTTACACAGATTCCCTGTAGCATATATATGGGAAGAATTTCACAATTAAACACGTGAACTGAATATGCCAAACGGGTAAAACGTTAGATATTAAGGTAAAACAGCATAAATATGCGTGTAGAACAGCAAATAATTCTAATGTACTGTTTAACCATATGTATAGATGTAATCATAGTATTAAGTGGGATAGTTCTAAAGCGCTCGTTAAAAAAAAACGGATATAATTGAAAGAAATATTCTAGAATGTGCATTTATCCATTTTAAGAATAATTTCAATAACAGTGCGGGAATGTATAAAATTGACAATATCCTGTTAAAATACCTTTTGCCTCTAATTAACTTTTGTTAATCATGTGCTAATCTTTTTATTTTTCTGTCCCGTTGTACATATGTATATATTTTTTGTCATCTCGCCTTCTCCCTTCATTCCCTGACGAGGTGTACTTTTGAATAAATAAAAGACCTTGGAATCATTTTTCATTTTCCTTGTAGGTTTGCAGCATATATACACTGAGCGGCAGAAAAATTGGAATATCGCAAAAAGCAAAAAAGTGGGCAAGCTTCTGTTTATAAAAGTTTTAAAATTCGAAAATTTAGTCTATGAGGACATTAAAAAATCTTTAAATAATACAATTTATTATCAAAAAATACTGTACAAAAAATTGTAACTCAAAAAAACAAAGATTTCGACAAAAACGAAAAAATTGAAAGAAAAACAATAAAACAAAAAAAAACAACAACTTGTGATCCGGGGTTAATACGAGGTACTGCCTCCCCTAGCTTGAATGACTGCAGCCATTCGTCGATTCATCCCATGAATGAGATCGGCGATCACATCCTGTGGGATTCCCTCCCACTCTTCAGTTAAAGCTTGTTGTAGCTCCTGTAGAGTGTTCGGGGCTACTAGACGAGCCCTAAGACGCCGTCCCATCGTGTCCCAGAGATGTTCTATGGTGTTCAGGTCCGGACTTCGGGAAGGCCACTCGACTTGACGAATTCCAGCTTCGTCAAGGAAATCGCTAACAGCTCTTGCCGCATGGGGTCTAGCGTTATCGTGCTGTAGAAGGAAGTCTTCGCCAACGAAAGGAGCAAAAGGGACTACATGCTTTAGCAAGATCTCTTCCAAGTATCTTGCGGACGTCAATGACCCATCACCAACAACGACGAGCTCTGTGCGCGAGTTTGAAGTGATACCACCCGAGACCATGACTGAGCCTCCTCCAAAAGCAATCCTCTCCGTAAAAGTGCACGGGCGAATCTTTCTCCTGTTCTTCTCCACATTCTTTCCCGTCCATCGGATGTTCGAAGATTAATCTTGATTCGTCCGTGAACAATACTCGTCCCCACTGGACCATAGTCCAATTGACCTGCTCATGAGCGAAAGTAAGACGAGCATTGTGGTGGCGTGGGAGCAATTCCTGGCCCATTGCTGGACGTCTAGCATGTAAGCCACTTTCCATAAGTCTTCTTCTAACGATTCGCTCCGAAACACTGACGTCTCGAGACCTTTCCAGCTCATTGCGGACGTTTGTGGCAGTCAAGCGACGATCTCCCAAAACACTCAAGACGAAGAAACGATCGTCACGGGCAGATGTGCAGCGCGATCTTCTAGATCCTGGTCTTCTGGTGTACTCTCCTGGCTCCACATAACGTTGGTAGACACGTCGAATCGTTGTTCTTGGAACTCCTAGCGCATCGGCAACGTAACGCTGGCTCCGACCATCTTCAATTAGGGCGATGACTCTCGCGACGTTCACGGCACTCAAATCCATCGTAAATGTCCAATTCTGAAACCCAAGAGAATTAGAAGTCTATCTGTTACTAAACGCAAATACCTACTCCCACTAGTGGAAGGAAAAAGTGGCACTAGCAGTCTAGGCCTCAGGGCATTGGTTTCTGCTCGTATGTAGGAGAATTACGACTTTTGATTGAACGAGGTCCTTGGTGTAGCGGATAGCATATCTGACCGGCAATCGGATGATCCCGGGTTCGATTCCCGGGAGGTACCTCGTTTTTCATTTGTTCGTTCTCCCTCCTCACCTTGTGCAAAACGCTCTTCTACACAAGCGTCGTTCTTTACATTAATTATACTTTGTGTTATTTGCAGTTAAAATATATATATATATATATATATATATATATGATGGGCGGTCAGAAAATAAGTTTACACGGCGTATAATTTCGTAACTAAAGGACCTACATTGATTATGTTTGTATCAGGTGAATTCGTTAATCATTCTTGGCAACACTGCACATCGATTCGGACGCCATCTACCGTACATTGGCTATACGAGTCAGTTGAAACTTGAACATGGCGGCTCGACTGGAACAGTGCCGTCATTTCTGCAATGCTATTCCGAGCCTGTCAGTGGTCAAGAATTTCTCGAGCGCATTGTCACAGAAGACGAGACATGGGTCATCACCGTACTCCAGAAACAAAACGTGCCAGCATGGAATGGAAACACTCTGGGTCCCCGCGACCAAAGAAGTTCAAGATTGTGAGGTCCGCTGGTAAAGTGATGGTTACCGTGTTTTGGGACCACAAAAGCGTTTTGCTCGCAGATTTCATGCAAAAAGGCACAACAATCAATGCAGCTGCATATTGTTCAACACTGGAACGTTTACGAGCGGCCATTAAACGTAAACGTCCTGGACTGCCGCCATGTTCAATTGACTCATATAACCAATGTGCGGAAGATGGCAGGCGAATCGACATGCAATGTTGCCAAGAATGATTAACGAATTCACTTGATACAAACATAATCAATGTAGGTCCTTTAGTTACGAAATTATACGCCGTGTAAACTTATTTTCTGACCGCCCCTCGTGTGTGTGTGTGTGTGTGTGTGTGTAATAATGTTATAATGTTTCAGACCAACAAAGACCCTAGGATCCACTCATGGCTGGTCTACCTAACTGTGTTCGTAATTGTGTATTGTGTATGTCCTCCGTGGTGGCGGAGGGGACCTACAATTTTACGTGGGTTCTGAACCACTCAAACCACTCAAAATCTAATTTCACAAAAACTAAATAATTATCAATTTAAAACTAATTAATTATCGATTTAAAACTAAAGATAGAATCTCTGGATCCAGAGGATCAAGTCATAATAGACTACTATCCACAAATATGTTACACTCTACATCTATTTATAACCGACAACCATATACATAACAATATATATACTTAGGAGGAAAAGTGTAGGTGTGGCTGTAAAGACTGTACAGTAATGCAGAAATGTGTGTGCACCCATTTTGGGCCTCCCATTGCAAGGTGTTTGTGGGGCAAGTGAAGAAAAGGTGTTTGTGGGGCAAATATATATATATATATATATATATATATATTATTGTTTTTAGAATAATTAGAATTAATATTTAATTATTATTTGTAGAATCAAGAAGATTCCCTGATCGTTAAATGAAATTTGACCGGAGAATAATAATTGGGACTATCCTTCGCCTTATCGCAAACACGGATAATTCAAATTTGGAAAAACCTTCTTTTGTTATATATATATATAATATATATATATATATATATATATTATATATAATATATATATATATATATATATATATATATATATATATATATATATATATGGGATGAATTTCACAATAAAACACGTGAAATGAATGAATGCTGCAAACCCACAAGGAAAAGAAAAACGATTCCAAGGCCTTTCGTGTATTCAAAGCTACACCTCTGACGAGGTGTAGCTTTGAATACACGAAAGGCCTTGGAATCGTTTTTCTTTTTCCTTGTGGGTTTGCAGCATATATATATATATATATATATATATATATATATATATATATATATCTATATATATATATATATATATATATATATATATATATAATATATATATATATATATATATATATATATTATATATACACCCTGACGAGGTGTAGCTTTGAATACACGAAAGGCCTTGGAATCGTTTTTCTTTTTCCTTGTGGGTTTGCAGCATATATATATATATATATATAATATATATATATATATATATATATATATATATATATATATATATATATATATATATATATATATATATATATATATATATATATATTATAATATATATATATAGATATATATATATATATATATATATATATATATATATATATATATATATATATATATATATATATATATATATATATATAATATTATATATATATATATATATATATAATATTATATATATATATATATATATATATATAGATATATATATATATATATATATATATATATATATATATATATATATATATATATTATATATATATATATATATATATATATATATATATATATATGGTGGAGAAAAGTCTTCAAGGATTTTATACATCCTATATACTATTGAGCTAAAATGTGTTTGTGTGCGTGTCTATGTGTCTGTCCGCTTCTTCGGAACCGTGCACAGACTAAACGGCACATCGGAAAATCTGCAACCACCACCAACTGATAGCCCATGAGCTGCCGATGTGCTCTGTCAAGTTTCCCGGTCCTAGGTTACAATTACTGGGTCCGAAGGTCCCAGCACCGCGATAAAACTACAGAAAAGAACGCAGCCGTGAAAATCTTGAGCTTCACAGTGTGACATATACTGCTACCCGCCGAGGGCGGGTAGCAATATACAGTATGTCACAGTGCTACCCGCCCGGGGTTACTGGGGAGGGGGTGGGGTAATTGGGGGAGTCGGGGTGGGGGTAATGGCGTTTTTACGTTTGTGTGTTGGGTTAATGGGGGAGTGGGGATGGGGGTGTGATGGGGAGAGGGGTGGGGGTAATGGGGGTATAACGACTATTTAGTTAACAACATTATACAGATAAGTGTTCAAATGATGAAACAAATCAAAGAAAAAGTCTATAAGAATTTTATTCGTATAAATATTTTGTTAAATTGTAATCTAATCTTCAAAGAGGTCTCCATCCGCTATGATACATTTGTGAATTCTCTCTCTCAAACTCTTCATTGTTCTTCTGAACATATCGAGTGGGATCCTTTTCAGTTGTTCATCTATTCTGCGGCCAAGGGTATTCACATTTGGATAGATGAAACCAGGAGTGTAGAGTTTGTCACGCAAATAAGCCCAAACCCAGAAATCACATGGGGTTAAATCAGGTGATATGGCTGGCCACTCGATGGGACCTCGCAGGCTCGCCGACCAAGCCATCTTCTTTCAAGGTTCATATCCGGAATCTCACGGGCAGCTGCAGAGTAATGTGGTGGCGATCCATCATGTTGATAAAGCCAATTCCTGCCAACTCCATTAGTAAACTGCCGCAAAACTTTGTCTCTCAATAGCTGGCAATAGCGTTTTCCATCC
This sequence comes from Bathynomus jamesi, assembly GCA_023014485.1. Taxonomy (NCBI): domain Eukaryota; kingdom Metazoa; phylum Arthropoda; class Malacostraca; order Isopoda; family Cirolanidae; genus Bathynomus; species Bathynomus jamesi. The sequence continues at coordinate 636,524 of JAJOZX010001953.1, read as the reverse complement.
ATCGTATCTCTCGATATGTCAAAGGAAACGAGTCCTGAATAACCAATGGACGCCCAATCTGTTAGTGTAGCCGTTTTAACGGGTTTACCCAATGGTATTTTTGGATTTTTTTCGCCCAGTAGTGAACGTTGTGTTTGTTTCCTTTACTCGCTAAACCGAAGACACATTCATCTGAAAATTTGATCTTTCCAAGGAAATCTGGATCACTGTTGAACTTCTGTCTCATTGTTTCAGCAAACTGCAGCCGTCTATCAAAATCATCATATTGTATACGAATCGTGGTACTCCTGTGATTTCAATATTTTTGCTACTGAAAATTTTAAGACATCCAATTCCTCTGCGACTTTTCTCGTTGAAGTTATTGGATCGACTTGAAAACTGGCAACTATATTTTCTTTGTTGTCTCCTGTCGCCGTTACTGGCCTTCCGCTTCTTGGACGATCTTTTACCAGGTTCCCTGTCTCTAAAAGTTAAGCTTCCAGTATCGAAGAGTGGTTGCATTTGGTGGTGGTTTATTGTATTTTTCTTGAAATGAACGCAAACTTTCTTCACAGTTATTATAAGAGATAGTCCACGATGAAAGATACATTCTTCATTGTTGTATTCCATCCTTACTGACATGGCCCTGAGTCGGGCTAGAGCCTAGGTTCATTCCTGGCCTTGTATGTTTGCTTTGAAAAGTATCGCATACACTGCAGTGATATTAATGGAATTTATTTATTATTAACAAATTATTTGTATGTATAAAGTCCTTAAAGACTTTTCTCCCACCCTGTATTATATATATATAATATGAAGAGCTGATTTCCAAAAGGAGCTAAGTCCATAAAAACAGTTTCTAAAATATTAGCACATTTTATATTTTTCTACTATAGTCTGTCCTTAAAATAGTTTTTTTCACATTAATGTTCGGAGCGAATGCCATTAAGCAAAAAAGATGTCTGAATAAAATCTAGTACGCATGCAGGGTTCATGGTGAATCATGCCAAGTGATTTCGTCTGACTTTCCTCGACATTTCCTGACAATTTTGCAAACATTTCCTTGGCCAAATTTCATTTTTTGTTTATTTTAAACGTCTACCTCCTCCATTCCCTTACAGACGTCCACACACACACACACACACACACACCTTGTTTTCCTTTTATTATTAAGTGCCATTTCTTTACATATTGTTGTTGATGATTCCACATACTTCTATCATAAAACTTACTACTTCAGAATTTTTGGTGAAGAAAATTATAGGTTTTATGTGGTACTTAAGTTGAAGTACAAGTACAATTCGTGACTTGTACTAAAGTAAGAGTAAAAAGTATCGTTTAAATTTAGTATACTCAGGTAGTAAAAGTAAAAAGTACTGTCTAGCATCTCAAACATAACATTGATAACACTAGGCAACAAATTTCAACTTTTTTTTTGTTACAGACACGTGAACTACTGATTCCTACTAAAGCGGTGATGCTGATTTCAGATCTGATATCAAAATTTCTCTATCACGTCCAGATTTTGTGTAACCGAAAACCCCTATTTTTCATTTTTTTTCACCCGCTTCTATTACGAAAGCCGTCTAAGCTACTTTTCCGTGCCACGTTTTATGTTAAGCATACTTAAATAATTAGTGAACAGGGATGTCTTTCCTCCTTTATTCTGGCTGCTTAAAACAGACAGCGGAATTCCGCTGGCGGAGTTACCACCCCTGCGCCCAACCATCCACCCAAAAACACGTTAGTATTTTGTTACTACTGAAAGGCAAATTCCTGTTCTTAAGTGAAACTTTGGTGTGTCCTCTTCCTTTGTCGCTTGTAGGATGACGAGCTCTCCTTCTGCAGGAACCAACAATAATCTCCCATCATATTTGGGTTGAAATTACCTTGGTATCTGTTTTCCATAACTGAGATCTGTTGGTGGAAGCGCTCCACCATGCTCGTCACTTACAGCCCCAAGGTTGGCCGGGAAGAAGTCAAGATGAGAATGTAAAAAATGAATTTTCAAAGACATTCTGCATCCCATTATTTCATAAGATTTAAGCATGTTTTCTACGAGTTTACGGTGGTTTTCAGCTTGTGGTTTCCAAGAAAATTTTTGACAACTTCAACGAAAGATGTCCATGCTCCTAGTTCATTCTCATTTAGGTTAGATGGAAACGATGAGTCGTGGATGACACTGCGGATCTGTGGTCCAGTGAAAACTCCAGCTTCTAGCTTAGCATCTGTCAATATTCCTTTGAAAACTGGCGATGGCGGAAATGGGAAACTTTGGTGTTTGGTTGGAGAAGATTAAATTCTTGAAGTCTTGAACCAAGCAACTCTGCCTTTTCTTTTGGTAATTCCAAATCGCGCACTAAGTCATTTAACTCCGCTTGACTTAACAAATGTGGGGAAATATTTGCATCTGGAACATATATGCCATCTTTCCCTGTTTCTATATCACTAGCAGAATCTTCAGATGAACTGCTGTCTGTTATTGTTGCTGGTGGAACTGGTGGTGGATTTGTTTCATCATGTGGTACTGGTTTCATTGCTGATTCGCAGTTTGGGTACGTGATCTTTGACTTGTTTTTCTTTGTGAAACCAGCAATCTTTGTCAAACAAAATAACAATCATTGAAGTGATTTTTCGGCTCACGCCAAACCATGGGGACTGAGAACGGCATAGCTTTTCTTTTACCATTCATCCAAGCTATTAACATTGCATTGCACTGTGCACAGCAAATATGTGGTGCCCAGTCCCTCTGTTGGTCTCCTAACTTAGTCAAAATAACACTTGTAGGCAAGTTTAATCTTTGTTGTTATGTTTCTACGTTGTGGCTTAGGTGTATATTGTCCACAGACAAAGCAGAAGTTGTCTGGGTGATTTACACAAGCACGTCTATTTGATGCCATTTTGAATTACCATACAATATCTGAAAAAACGTAGAAAGTAATTATACGATGTGCAAAATAAAAGAAAAACACACCGTAGTACAAAACAAATGCTATAAAAACACACAAGTCACCACAACCTGTCACTTGCTCATCAGCAGAGAGCTTCAACAACCGTTCTGCTTGACTGTCACGTAGCGACTGACCGTTGGGCCGTTGCCCGTTACTATACTCTTGACTCAGTGTTGCCAACTCGGGATAAATTTTATTTATCAAAATTGTTCGAATTTGTATATAGTTGGCAAAAAAAATTGCTTTAACCTTGAAAAGCAAGTTTCATATTACTGGCATTAAGCCGATTAAAACCAAAATCTGGACGTGGTAGAAAATTTTACTAAAAGTGATTTGCATTTTACACAAAATCTAGACGTGATAGAAAAAATCTAATTATAGATTTGAAATCAGCATACCGAAATTAGCTAGGAGCACCTATTTGGTCTTCTGTAACAAAATCTTTGTTGCCTAGTGTAATCATTACCTTATAACAACGATAAGTTATAGCCTATATTAATTATATTCATTAGGGAGTGAAATAAATAAATAAATACACATGGCCGACAAACTTTATTACGAGCAGAATTTCTTATTTAGCGTTAACAATAATTGGTTCTCAAAGGCGCGTGATTGGCTGCGGTAAATATCCGCACTGTCCGCAGAATTTGGTTGATTTAATCATGGAAATTTCCCAAACGTTTGGGAAAAGTACTTTGTACTTTACACATCAGTAAAAATGTACTGACGTTACAGTCCAATATTTTCTCTTAAAATGTACTTAAGTTAGAGTAAAAGTATTTTAAAATAATTGTACTTTTCAAAAGTGGATCCTGAAAAAGGTTACTTGAGTACAGTTACTTAAGTACAGTTACTTATATATATATATGCAACCCCGTAGCTAGAGGGGAGGGCTCGAGGGGGCTCTATCGAGTTACCCCTTAGAAAAAATGCTCATTGGAAATTGACCTGGATCAGGTTGTTGATCTATTTGCAAAATACTATTTGGACAAATTATGAAAAATTAATTTGTTTTTCAAACTGTAATTTTCAGATTGTTTGAATATAAAATATATTTTCACTTTGAAAGGGAATTTAAGAATTTCTTTTATTTTAAGTCTGCTTTTTTAGACATTTCCAACCAAGGAATAAATTTTCTTGAGCTTATTATCAATAGTCAAAAGTAAATACTGGTGCAGATATTTGTGCGTAATTACTTCACTTATAACTAAAGTGTGTGTATGTGTGATATCATATGTGAAATAAGATCTGATTCAGGTAGGAGGAAAGTGTTTCAGACGCCCCCCCAGGCCCTGACGACAAAGCTGGGCACTTGCGGTTTTTTTTGCGGTACTGCGGTACTGCGGTACTACCGCACTACCAAACCGGTACCGCATAACGCAGTACCGCAAAAAATGCGGTAGCGGTACTGCTGTACTTTCAGCGATCCTTTGCGGTACTGCGTTATGCGGTACCGGTTTGGTAGTGCGGTAGTACCGCAGTACCGCAGTACCGCAAAAAAAAACGCAAGTGCCCAGCTTTGCCTGACGACCTTTGTGTGAGGCATATTGTTCCCTGCCTTCTTTCTCTGTACCATCACACTCCACTTTTGCTACAGTACCATAAAATTCGAGCGTTCCTTCCCCCGAGGAAAGCTGGCTACAGGCCCGTCAACAGCACGGATGAGCACGCGTGTTTTTGTGTGAAAAGAAAACTGTTTCCGCCAAAATTCGAACTGGGGACCTCTTGAGAAGGAGTCATGGAATAACACGCACGAGCACAAGGGACCCCATTGTTAAACCAGAAAGATTTACATTAAATGCTGCTATTACCTCGAGTATGGGATCGAGGGTTAACACGTAAACTGACTCTGGACGAGGAAGCTTTTTGCGTTCTCTCGCTTGTTTAAATATATGACAGATTGAGTTAACTTTTATCCCGCTGTAGTGTGGTGGTAAGTGCGCACGACTTCTACTCAAGAAGTCTCCGTTTTTAATCCTGATAGGGTCAATTATATATATATTTATATATACATACACACGAGGGTAATTCAATAAGTACCCGCGCTTTTTATTTTCACAATTTTATTTTTACATCTGATAGATTATATACACATCACTTCTCAACATAGTCTCCCTGTTTCTCAATACACTTAGTCCAGCGATCTACAAGCTTCCTAATGCCATCACAAAAGAATGTTTTTGGCTGTGTGCGTAGCCAGTCATGCACCGCCTTGGAATCGCTGACCTCTCAAAGCGTCTTTTAGTGGTCCAAACAGGTAAAAATCCGAAGGTGCCAGGTCTGGACTGTAGGCTGGATGGTCAAGAACTTCAAATTTAAATTCTTGAAGGCATTTTCTAGTCTGTGTAGCGGTATGAGGGCGCGCATTGTCGTGTAACAGAATAACACCTTCCGACAATCTCCCTCTCCGTTTTGTGCGAATTGCTTGCTTTAACTCATTCCGAAGCATGTCAGAATACGATGCACTTGTTACTGTAGTTCCACGCTCTAGATAATGTTCAAGGATAGGGCCTCGTGTATCCCAAAACAGTGTTAGCATAACTTTACCTGCTGATGGCTGCGCTTTGAACTTCCTTGCAACGGAAGATGTACCAAACCTCAAACTAAACCCAATTACCATCCAAACAACGCTGGAAAATAGGAAAGGCAGAATGTATAGTGTTTCCAAATTAAAGGCCCGACAAGGGACCTCCTCAACTCTGAAGGAAAATAGCTTGGTCGTCAGGGGGCCAAGAATTTTCATCCAGCTTCCAAAGGACCCTCAGGAACGTTACAGGAGTCAAAGTTGAAGTCTTCAAGAGAAGACTAGATGCCTGGCTCAGGACGGTACCAGATGAGCCGGGTGTACCGGGCTATGTACGGTGGAGAGCGCAAGAGAGCAACTCGCTCCTCCATCAAGCCAGAACTAGAGGCGGGGCCACCAGCTTGACCTTCGTGTGAAGAAAGACCGACGCACGGAACCCTAACAAGGTTAACAAGGTATATAGTAGAATGCGGCTAGGGGATGTAGTGATTAGCGTCGCTGACTACGAATCCATCGGCCCCAGGATCGGGACCCGGTAACAGCAAGCGGCGCGCAGCAAAACCCAGCTGTTCATCCTTCCACACAATAAAAAAATTGGTTGGTAGCTAAATGGGTACCATGGGTAGCTACGCTTTAAGTCCATTGGGACGTTAAGTAACACAATGGTGGTTCAGCTAGATGACCCCACTGAGCAGGAAGGCTGCATTCCTGTTCAAATTTCAAGCAGAAATTAATAAAAATCAAGCCTAAAAAACTATAATTCTTGTTTGTTGTATGATTGAATTCTTACAAAGACGATTTAGGTTTGCGAAGATGGGAAACTACGTTCCCACTCCGTAAGGATGCATTCCATGTGCTCGGAGTTGTTTTCCTATGACTAAGTTATGCACAATACAATGAATTATAGTGTGTAAACAGTGGATGAAAAGCATGCATTTTCAGGTTAATTGGTGAAAGAAATGAGTGAAAAGTAAGTGTAGTATAACTGCAATTTTCTAACCATCATTTTATTAATTCAACATCCACATTTCATTATTAGGACAGTTGTGCTTTTGAGAGTTTTCCTTGCTTCCTCGCACGTGAGTCACCGAACCGTGGTGGTTCAGACTTTTTTACACTTTAAGCCCTGCTGGGTAGCTTAGTGGTTAAAACGCTGGGCTGCTGGTCGGGCGTGGTTCGGATTCCACGTTAAACTGTAGGCCTAAGGTGGAGTGGCAAGCTTAACCTTCGTCAGAATGAGCAATTCGGGCGGAAGCAAAACCAAAGTTAACCAAGGTTATATATATATAATTGTAGAGAAAGGACTGTTCTTAGGGAACTGGCATTTAAGGATAAAAAGGAAGACCAACGCCCACGTCAACATTATGAAGATTTAATATCAGACGTTTCGGAAGTCAAACTCCCGTCAGCAGTCGTGTGTTTAATTTGAACGCAGAATTATAGTAATTTAACTCAAGCTTTTGTGTACCAGAAATCGAATCTGTTCGACATTTTCATCCATAATGAGAAGTAGAATGGCGGCCACTGCGTTCCTTGTCTTTAAGCGATGTTTCTCCATTTTTAAACTTTTTGTGCCATTTGTAAACGTTAGCTACACTGAGAGCATCATTTCCGAGATTTAGACGTACTGCAAAAACCCACCCTCCCTTTAAGCGCTCCAACCAACTACTGACTCATGGTAGCAGATTTTGCTTCAGATTGCAGACGCCAGAGGGCAGGAAGACTCACATATATAAACGGTTATTTCTTATTTGCATTCATTTGTCCGTAGCAACAAAATTATCGAAACTTTTTGATCACTCCTCGTGTGTCTATATATATATATAATATATGTATATATATATAAGGACTATAATTCTTAGGTCTGTTTCATTTTGTAAAGTGGTTAAAGACACACACACACACACACACACACACACACACACACACACACACATTCTCTCTCTCTTCGAGATCTCTGTCCTCCCTCTAAACCTGACTTGCTATAAGAGAGAATTGATTTACTAAGTTCTCCATCGGGATTTAAATTTTGATCTCAGCGTTTTCACTATAAAACGCTAATTCAGGGAACCATTCGGACCCCAACGGATAGTGCAAGATGCACTTGTATTTGACAGACCAGAGCCTGAGAGAATAGTGTAAATAATTTGGAAGAAGTGTCGACATTCCCCCTCCCCTCCGAGAGTTTTTCTCAGGGAAGTATAGCCACATACTTTCAAAATATTTTTTTTCAGACGTAAATGACTGACAGAAGTGTCGAGAGTAATTGTTGACTAAGGCCGTGCAGAGGGGGGGTACAGGGGCTTGAGCCCCTGCCCTTTTCCCTCCATAACTCAGAAATGCCCTTCTTTCAGTAACTTTTTTATGTATATGAATGTAGTAAACTTTTTTTATCCTGCCTTAGTATGGTGAAAAAAGAAATGGGGCCTTTCCTGTCAAGGGGGCGGGGGGATCACACTTCTATATAGGCTATTAATTTAAGTTAGCGAGTCCGAAAATTTTACCCCGGGAACGCATCCCCCATTATAACACTAAATACAGTACATGGGAAAAATTTGTCCCATTTACAGCACTTAAGTACTTATCAACACAACATATTAGAATTTTCATGTTTTTTTTCATTTACACTTAATATTTAAGTACTAGCGACTGTACTCTTATTGTTTAATGCACCTTCATTTAACTAACATCTTAAAGAAATCCAGAGGTTTCCCTGTATTTAGTAAACAACTTGTATAACTAGTCTAATACACAATAAAATTTCTAGTTCTGTGTTAAAACTCCTCTCTCAAGACACACTACAATGTACCACCTGGCTATGAAATTATTCCGGACCCCCAAAGAGGTGCCCTTTTTTGGCCTTGAGCTCCTGCCCCTTAAATGTTCTCTGCACGGCACTGGACTGCCGACAGAAACGTATTAAATGTAAACCTACCTTAAGGCCTGCCTGTATCTAAGTATTAAGCCAGCTATGTTCACTAAAATCTAAAGCCACCCTTACCCATGAGGATATAACCGTAGGTTTCATTGTTATGCTAGGGTTAGCACCTTTTCTGGAAAATATGCCCTGATTATTCCTTATAAACCTAATAATAAGATTTAGGGTGGCAGTTACTGACTTCTGTTATACGATGCTGCATACTGCAATTTATTACTTCCATTTTTTTTTTCGTCTATTGTATTCTATTTTGGACTTTGCTTGAAATTGGCAACATCACAAGCTGAGCCCTGAAGGACACGGATCAGAATGGCAATCACTTTATAATGAAGGAATCAAGTGAGAGACTAATTTTCTTTTAACGACTTTATTCAAATTAACTTTAGAAACACGTAATAAGGGAGAAGGAAACAAACAAAAACCACAATTTTACAATTTAACCACAGGGAGAGAACATTAAATATTGTATCACTAATTCATGAAAGTTTTACAGCTTGAACAAAATAACACCACTGCTCACAACTCAAACCAATGAAAACCTGATATCTCTAGTCATTTCTAATTCTCTCTTCAGCTCCGCGTTCCATCCACAGCTTTCGAAATCAGTCTTGCTCATTGGTCAATTTTCTCTCCCTAGTAACAGTAATAAATGGTATTTGAACCCATACATTATATTTTTTTAATAAATATACTGGATTTCATATTTTAATTTCCATACGTTACCTGAAATTGTTTTTATTAAAATAATCACAGTAAATTTCATATTTTAACTTCCATAAATTGTGTAGATGAGGTGGAAGTAGATTGTATGGGACCGGACATATTGGAAAGAGAAGTAGAGATGCCTGTAAAAGACCTTAAAAATGGCAAGGACTCAGGACCAGATGATGTACTAGCAGAACTTCGGAAGAGTCTTGAAGGTGATGCTAGAGAGGAGGTAAATGTATTGTGCAGAAACATGTATGAAAGTGGAGACTGGCCTGCTGACTTTATGAGAGTCTCTGTGATTACTATCCCTAAGAAATCGAGAGCCACCAAGTGTTCAGAATTTCGAACCATAAGCTTGGTCAGCCATGCATCAAAAATAATGCTAAGGATACTAACCAGAAGACTAACGAACAGAGCTGAGCAGTACATTGGAGAGGATCAATTTGGATTTAGGTCAAAATGCGGAACAAGAGAAGCTATTGGTATTATGAGAATGATGGGAGAGAGAGTGCTGGAACATGATCAGGAAATGTTTGTTTATTTTATTGACTTTGAAAAAGCTTTTGACAGAGTCCAATGGAGGAAACTAATGGAAATATTGAAGAACACTAATGTTGACTGGAGGGACCGTAGGCTGATAAAAAATCTGTCTTGGGCAGACTGTGAATGTTAGAGTTGCAGGAGGAAAGTCGGAGCTGGATTGGTTGGGAGAGAGGTCAGGCAAGGATGCTCCCTGTCCCCCGTGTTATTTAACATCTATGCGGAAGCAATGATAATAGAAGCACTCTCAGATCTGGAAGAGGGAATCAGAGTGGGAAGTAAATTGGTCAAATCTGGAAAGTTTGCAGATGACAAGGCATTTGTTTGTAGTACTGAGGAAGGACTGCAAAGAATTGTCAATAGCTTGACAACAACGGCGGAAGAATTCGGAATGAGAATTAATGAGACCAAGACAAAGGTAATGAAAATTGCAAGAAGGAAAGGAGCACAAATGAACCTAACGATAGGAAATCGGACCTTAGAAGAAGCTGAGCAGTTTAAATATCTGGGAAGTTTATTAACCAACAATGGAGACTGCAATAAGGAAGTAAGATCTAGAATTGGTATGGGTAAGGTAGCTTTTGAGAGACAGAAAAGACTACTTACAGGTAAACTCAACTTGAAACTGAAGAAAAGGTCATTAAAGAGCTTGATATAGCGTGGTACTGTATGGAGCAGAAACATGGACACTGAAAACAACTGAAAAGAAACTCCTGGAAAGTTTTGAAATGTGGATTTGGAGAAGAATGCTAAAGATAAGCTGGAGGGAAAACCAAAGTAATGAGGGAGTACTGCAACAGGTGAGGGAGAAAAGAAGACTCATTAAGGTGATAAGAGAAAGACAGAAGAAATGGATCGGACATGTGTTGAGAGAAGGATTGTTGAATAGCGTGTAGCGTCATTGGGCAAAGTGTAACGGATCAAGAGGCACATTTCAGGTTTTGTACAATTGACCTCCCTAAATTCAAAAATGAAAACAAAATTTTTTTATGACAAGTGCAACACCTCCTTTTTCGCATGTGAAAATCGTAAAAATTGCTAGTTACCCATAACTTTTGGACACTTGCTTTCCTAGGGTTTGAGCTATCATTTGACCCCTTACAATGTACTGCTTTTCAGGAAAAATAGAAAAATTTATTTTTGGAATAAACATATACACTGTAGGTAGGTAGGTAGGTAGGTAGGTAGACTAGATAGTTTTACTTAGTAAATGATACATTAAAATCTTGTTTAGTTTTGAATGACGGCATAAAGTCATGGGACTTAAGTACTGCTCTAATGTAACCATCTCTTGAATCCTTTCCATACACTGCCCCAGACGCTTCAGTTACCATCCTAACAGCGTTCTACACCTTGGGAGTGGCATGGTATCCGGACAACAAGGGGCTCTTCAGTGATCTTATCGAGTTGTTCGACAGAGAACTGCTTCGTGAGTGGTGGTTCCATTGTGCACTCCTCCACTGGTGGAAGTAAATCTTTCAAATTCTGAGCATTTTGTTTGATTTTTGGTGGCCGAAATTCTCTGACTTGCTGTTGAGCAGGTTTGGGAGCTCGTCGAATGGTCTTGATTACATCGATGGCCAATTTCCGGTTTGCTTGATCTGCATCTGCAAGCATTGCCAGCAGAACATTTTCAGGGTGAGTCCAATATGCATTTCTTTGGATCACAGGCCATGTGACAGTCTTGCTAGCTGGTGGCAGTAATCGTAGCAGCTTGATTTGCTCCAGGAAATGTTTTGGGCCATCTGTGCACCTTGGATGGCACTTGATGCTAAACCACATGGGTCCATAGTAGCACACGACAAACTGTGTGAGTGAATACAGTTCATCACTTGGCTGCGCCATCGCTACATATAGCCGACAAATTCCGCTGGCAGTTGTAACCCATCTTACATGGGAGATTGGTCCAGGCTTTTCTCGTAGAAGATCTTCATTAATGGCACCAGTCCTTATTGTTTTCATCATTCTGTAGAGGTAGGCTTGGTTACGACTCAATTCAGTAAGGTCAACATCCGGGAGAGTGTGGCCATCAGCAATACATTGAATTCCTCTAGAGGAAAGTGACAAACTTTCACATGTGGCCAAAGCTTTGCCAATTGGTCCTTTCCATTGAGTTGCAGATTCTGTTGGGCCGATGAGTTCCTTGCACAAGTGGCGCAGTGGGAGTTCATTTAAATGCCTCTACAGATGAACCAGTGCAAAGGGCGACCCAGGCGGCACTCTAGCAGGTGTATTGCTCCACTTCTGTGCCCTGTGTTTGTGGCTGTGCTGTCGGCTCCACTGCAATTATCTTGTCTGCAATACCCATTTCTTCAATCGCATTTTCAAGTCCATCCGCAATGACAGTGTCAGTTCCTCGTTCCAGTGTCAGATGGCTTAGATAGAAGGTTCCAGGCTCTCCGACCAGCACATAGTGGTCCTCAACTTTCTTTGTGCTGTACCATTTGTTCCCCTTTTTCTCTTTGACAAGTGTCATGTCTTTCCGCCCATCAAAAAATAAAGCAGTGACTTCCACATCGTGGTAAGTTACTGCTTCCTTCGGATCCCTCCGTACCTTCTGCCGTGCTCTCCATACTTTATGGTGGTCAATTACGTTTATCTGATCATCAGAACTAATGATGCCATAGTCAACCAATGTTGCAGTGCTGATAGCTGCAGCAGCCCTGTTCGATACACCATACCGGTCAGCTTCCAAAGCAACAGTGGGAATCGGTGTGATGTTCCCGTCCTCCTGGGCACTATCACCCACCCACTCATCACCACTGGAGTCTGCTTCTGCTTGAGCTGATTCGACCACATCTGCAGAGGATGCTACCTCTTGCCGTTCCGTTTTTCTTCTATTCTCTTCTTCTTGTCTTTCTTGCATCCGATCCTCTCTTGACTTCCTTCTCTCCATCATCTGAGTCACATTCGTATCCACCCGACTGATCTGCATGATCCGCGTGGTTCTCTGGTCGATCAGATAGGCATGCTCTCGTCGTGGAACTTTCATTTCTTTTTCACAGTGGTATGCAGACAGATCATCGCATTGGCAGACAGCTATGTCAAACAATTGACTCAGGCTTTCCTCGAACTTCTTGGTTTGTGGCCTGCTTGCCTTGCTTCGATGCTTGTGAGCCTTTTCCCATCAATCGGAGCAGCTTGGTCTTCACATTCTTGATTGGCTGTGATGGAATGTTAGCACGATTCCAAAGGTCAATGAGTGTTTGGCATACCTCCGGAAGAATCTCCCTGTTGCTGGTGTACTTGTTCTCCTTCAAGAAGAGGAAATGCCTTGCAACTTGTATACGGGTTGGAAGTTCAGACAGAGGAAGCTCTGATAGTGGAGAACCAAAGACAATGTGGCTGGCAGATCCCCGTGTTCTTTGCGTGCTCATTGTACCCAGTGGCGGTCCTAGCTTACATGACGCCCTGGGCGAACCTCACCTTCAGCGCCCCCCCCCCCTGTTCGCCAACACACACACATTCGAATCCCCCCAAAATAAAGGACAGACATAACTCTTTCACAAAATAACTTTTTATTGGACTAATTGTTGGAACTTCAGAACCAAAACAAAGACTCAAATTTCTGAATTTTACAAATCCTTCATCACGTAAATAGAATAACTCACTTAAGAGAATGTAATTATGATACTATGAACAGGAAAAATACAAATTAAATTGCACAACTGCCATAAATAAACTAGAGAATCAAATTTCTAAATTGTACAAATGCTCTATCACATAAATAGAATAAGACACTTAAGAGAGGGTAATTATTATGCTACACTTTGAACAAGAAACAAAATAAATTGCACCACAGCACAACTGCCATCTAAAGCCTGACTCTTCTTACCTTCCTTGATGCAAAGTCATTGATCTTTTATTATTTATTTTATTTTATTTTTTATTTTTATTTATTTCTTTATTTATTTATTCTTATTTTTATTTTTATTTTTTTTGCAGGCGCTCATGCCGCCCCTCCACAAATGCCGCCCTGTGCGGCTGCCCATATTGCCCATATGAGGAACCGCCACTGATTGTACCAGCAAAACTCACCAAGTATCACACAGGAACACTGAAACAAAAACACAAACGTATAAATAAAAAAATATATATGATTATGAGTATATATAATTATATATATAAGGCTTGGTTTATTGGTAAACAATAGGTTTACCAATCTATATATAAAAATATACTGCACACACACACACACACACACACATATGTATTATGTATATAAATATCCATAGGTATATATATACCCTAAGGCCTAAGACATATAACAAACTTATAAACAATGTAAAACACAACAAAACAAAGAAATGTGTATAATGTATATATCACAAAACGCACCTTTCGTTAGTACCTTGGGGTTTTTGAACACCCCATCCACATAAAAAACACTTGTTTCTCTCAAGTGTGGTAGCGTAGAACTAAGAAATTCTAGGGGATGACTCACTGAGAATAATTAGAAAGCTGCCAGAAGTACCATGTCAGTCAGTGTTGCCAACTGTAATTAACAAGAATTTTGTATTTTTTACATGCGAAAAAGGAGGTGTTCTGCTTGTTGCAGAAAATGTTTGATTTCTTTTTTGAAATCAGCAAGGTTGATTGTACAAAACCTGAAATGTGCCTCCAGATCGTACATGACGCTACACGCTAGTGAGTAATGTCGTGGTTGAGTGGTGAGGTCTGAATCCATGTTGAGTAGGCAATAGTGGTATGTGTGGGTTGGTGATTTGTAAGATTAGTCTTTCTGTTACTTTGGAAGGTATGCATAGTAAGGTAATGGGTCTATAGGAAGCTGGTTCTGTTGGATTTTTGTTTGGTTTGAGTAGTGTAATAATTTTACCTTGTTTCCATATGTCAGGAATGGTTCTAGGGCAATTGCGTCCTGGTCAAGTGCGTCCCGGACAAATGCGTCCCGGTCATTGGCGTCCCTGGACAATTGCGTCCCGGACAATTGCGCACTTCTCCAACTACTATATGAAGTTTATTATTAGAGAAGTGAATAGAAAGTTAGTATCGGAATTTCAAATATACTTTTCATTTTAACCTATTAAACTTGTTATATGTTCATAAGTTCTGTTCGAAACTGTTCTCTAAAACTTTATCCATCATCAGCAACATCATTATCAAATTTATGGATTACGTCCACTTAAGATAAAGTTAGTTTCGTTAGTTTTAACGAAAATATCACAACTTAACTAACCAATCGTCAAGGGCATACAGTTGACCTAACTGGGCATTCAATTAATCTAACGGGCATTATATCCCATACAAAATTACAATAACAAACATACTCGTCCCTCGTCATTGGCGTCCCTGGACAATTGCGTAGGTGAAGTCACAATGAACTTTCTATTCACTTCTCTAATAAATAAACTTCATAGTAGTTGGGGAAGTGCGCAATTGTCCGCGACGCAATTTTCCGGGACGAAATAAAACCGGACGCAATTGTCCAGGGACGCCAATGACCGGGACGCATTTGTCCGGGACGCACTTGACCAGGACGCAATTGTCCTGTCACCGTCAGGAATAATACAGTGTTGGTATGAATATGTGCTGATATTTGTGAGAGCTAGTATTCCCTGTGGGCCCAAGTGTTTAAGGTGTATGTTAGATATGTTGTCTTGTCCAGTAGCCTTCGAATTAGGCTGACCATATTTCCTTGAGACAAAAACGGGACATTGGGATGGCAAAAAAGGGACGGGGGTTATGTAATATTCTGTATTCATGAAAAAGTAAGTACATAAACATATTGAGCTTACAATTATTCTTCAGTGACAGAACCCATACAGAACCCATAAAACAAACGGTACTGTCCCGTTCAAAACGGTACCTATGGTCAGCCTACTTCGAATTCTTAATGTTTTTGATGATTTTGGTGGTCTGGTCTGTATTGAAGGGTGTAATGGTCATGTCAAGTCTGTAGGTTTTCTTATGTCTGACTGTTTGTCTGTTTGCGTGTTTCTGGTTGTTGTCTCTGTTTAGGTGACTTATCTTTGCGTAGTGATTAACTAGAATATTAGCTTGTTATGTATATGTTGGGATATTATTTTGTCTGCGACAGATAGCCGCGTGTGAGGTGTGAATGCTGCTGTTAGAGTGGGTAATGCTGTTTGTAGTCTTGTATAGCCTGAATGTATCTGTGGAGTGGTTTAGTGTTGTTATGAATTCTCTAAATGTTTTTGTTTGTTTTTCTTTGAGTTTGTTGTTTATTTCCGTGTTGAGCTGTTGTATCTGCTGTTCTATGGCTTCTGTGTGGTGTTTGTGTGTTATGCTTGAGGTTGTTACGTTGCCTTATGAGGTGGACTATTTCTCTAGTGTAATTTGGGTTGTATTTTCTAATGTTGCCCTCGGATATGTATTTGTTTGCATTATTGATGATCTGATTAAATGTCTTGAGTGTTGTATTGATGTTTATGATGGGTGTGCTGTTTAATGTGGTGAATTGTTCCTCAGTCTGTATTTTGAACTGCTCCCACTCAGCTTTCTTGTAATTTCTGTAAATGTGCCTAAGGCTGTTGGGGCAGAGTGTAGAACGTGTTGCAATGATGATGGGCAGGTGGTCTGATGACAGTTGTTTTTCTGTTTTCCAGTGTGTATGTGTTGCTAGTGAGGGGGAACAGAACGTTATGTCTGGGGAGGAGTTTGAGTATCCTGCATGATGTGGTATGTGTGTATGTTCTTCTGTATTGTTAAGAATGAAGAGGCTGTTTAGTTGTGTGGCTATGTTGGCGCCTCTGGTGTTGCTTTGGTTGTGCAGGTACCAACTTGTGTCTTTAGCATTGAAGTCTCCTCCTAAGATGACATTAGTGAGAGAGGCCAGATTCTGTAACTGTGGATTGTAATTGGCTGGCACCTGAGGTGAACTATCTGGTGGGATATAAATGTTGATTAGTGTGGTGTTGTGTTTTGCGCGTGTTTTAATGTTAACTGTCTGTATTTCTGTCGTGTTATCTGCTTAGATTGTGTTTGTAATGTTTTGGGTGGCATCAGTGTAGCCAATGCTTTTACATATGCAAATGATGAGTCCACCCCCGTGACCCCCAATACGATCTTGACGGATCGCCATGAAGTCAGGGATGGTGGGTGTTTTGTGTGTGCGTTTTAGTTTTGTTTCTTGTATAAGTGCTATGTGAATGTTTGTATGAAATTATTATATGTGAAAATGTGAGCGAGGACGAACTAGATAAAATTGTAAAAAAACCACTATCATATGGTATTGGACTTAAACATTTGAAAATAAGATAGCAAAACAAAATATTACAATTGTACTATGACTAATACGAGATATTTTGGTGATGATTACTTGTGACATATTCTAAGTTTTCTGTATTTTGGGTCGCTATCACTAAATACTATATGTTTTTTTTTTCCCCCTTACAATACTTACTATAGGTAAAAATTAATTTAGTGTATCTTGTTGAGATGTTAAATTACAGGCCTAAAGTTTACATCATTAAGTGCAGTTAGGAGTTAGACTTTATTTGATTAAAAATTCAACATAAGTTCTCAACCGACACCCTGATATCCAAACATTTGAGCATTTGCATGAGTTCTGTTTTCTCCATATTTATGTCAATGATTTAAATACTGTACATGTGGTTAAAAGTCGTATGCTGGGCCGGATTATCAATGGGGCACAGTGGCCACTGTGCCCAGGGCCTACGAAGGTTTTAGGGGCCTACGAAATTTGGGAAATATGTATTTTCTCTGGTATGGCCTATGAAGTTTGGTAATTATTCGTTTTTACACCCAGTCTGTTTTTATGATGAGAACAAGCTTTTCTGGTCAATTTTGAGGTGTTTTGCACGAATCTGCCATCAGTTTCCTGTGCAAATGCGTAGTTTTCGAGATATCGTCATCTCGAAAACTACGCATTTTGCACAGGAAATGGATAGCAGTTTTGTAAAAAACACCTCAAAATTAACCAGAAAAGTTTGTTCTCATCATTTTCATTTAAACTAATGAAAATATCGCAACAACCTAACCAATCATCAAGGGTGTACAGTTGACCTAACTGGGCCTTCAGTTGACCTAACTGGGCCTTCAGTTGACCTAACTGGGCCTTCAGTTGACCTAACTGGGCCTTCAGTTGACCTAACTGGGCCTTCAGTTGACCTAACTGGGCCTTCAGTTGACCTAACTGGGCCTTCAGTTGACCTAACTGGGCCTTCAGTTAACCTAACTGGGCCTTCAGTTGACCTAACTGGGCCTTCAGTTGACCTAACTGGGCCTTCAGTTGACCTAACTAGGCCTTCAGTTGACCTAACTGGGCCTTCAGTTGACCTAACTGGGCCTTCAGTTGACCTAACTGGGCCTTCAGTTGACCTAACTGGGCCTTCAGTTGACCTAACTGGGCCTTCAGTTGACCTAACTGGGCCTTCAGTTGACCTAACTGGGCCTTCAGTTGACCTAACTGGGCCTTCAGTTGACCTAACTGGGCCTTCAGTTGACCTAACTGGGCCTTCAGTTGACCTAACTGGGCCTTCAGTTGACCTAACTGGGCCTTCAGTTGACCTAACTGGGCCTTCAGTTGACCTAACTGGGCCTTCAGTTGACCTAACTGGGCCTTCAGTTGACCTAACTGGGCCTTCAGTTGACCTAAATATCTTCTGATCTTTTTGTATTAGGCACTCAGTCACATTTCAGGAAAGTTAAGGATGAGAGAATAATGCTGTAATTGATAAAATCATCCAATCCTTTGTCTTCATCTAAGGCACATGACAAATCAAGTTCTCAAAGTCAAAATTACATGAATGGCACGTCATAATTCTATTACAAACCCCACTAAATTGAATCCAATTAGAAAAAAAAAATAGCCGGAACAAAACCCAACCAACTAATTATGATAAGTGGCAGAGTGGCAAAAAAATAGCCCAATCAAGAAAAATATTTTATGAAAAAAAGTACATTATAGCCAAAATAAGAAATATATTTTATTAAAAAAAAAGTATATTTGAATAAATTTACACAAATAAGATATATATTTTCTTAGTTTTGAATAGTAATTCAACATATTGTACTGTTTTAACCGCATGTGAGTGGGTTAAAAGATGAATATTAACCTGAAGTTTTATAGGCCAACAGAATAAATGAAGGTAAATATATTGATAATGACCACCTCAGCATTCAGAAATAATTTTATCATTAAAAAATTTAGTAAAAAAATGAAAAATATACTTATACTGTAGTGTCTTTTTGTGCAAATGAATATTAACAGAGTTACAGGCTAACCTAATCTCATTTGCACAAAAAAAGATGGTCAGAATCGAAAAAAAGGATAAAAATTAAACAGAACCTAACCTAACCAAAAACTTAACTCATAAACCTAACCCAATCATAAACCTAACCATAAACCTAACCTAACTAAACACTACTTAACCTAACAACCAAAAACCTAATCTATCCTAACCCTTGGTAAATCCTAACCCTTGGTAAATCCTAACCCTTGGTAAATCCTAACCCTTGGTAAATCCTAACCCTTGGTAAATCCTAACCCTTGGTAAATCCTAACCCTTGGTAAATCCTAACCCTTGGTAAATCCTAACCCTTGGTAAATCCTAACCCTTGGTAAATCCTAACCCTTGGTAAATCCTAACCCTTGGTAAATCCTAACCCTTGGTAAATCCTAACCCTTGGTAAATCCTAACCCTTGGTAAATCCTAACCCTTGGTAAATCCTAACCCTTGGTAAATCCTAACCCTTGGTAAATCCTAACCCTTGGTAAATCCTAACCCTTGGTAAATCCTAACCCTTGGTAAATCCTAACCCTTGGTAAATCCTAACCCTTGGTAAATCCTAACCCTTGGTAAATCCTAACCCTAACTTGGTTTATACATTGAAGTCAAATAAGGCTGCTGGACCTGATAATATATTTGCTAGGATCCTCAGAGAAGGGGAAGAAAGCGTATCTGAGGCACTAACTATTTTGTTTGCTAGGTCAATTAATTATGCAGAAGTACCAGATGAATGGAAAAAGCTAATGTAGTACCCATTTACAAAAAGGGTTGTAAGAAGGAGGTAGGAAATTATAGGCCTGTTAGCTTGACATCATTGGTAGAAAAGATACTAGAAAGAATTATTAAGAATAATATTCAAGATCATTTGGAGAACTTTAATCTTGTTTCAAGTTCACAATATGGATTTAGATCAGGAAGGTCTTGAAAATAAAAACCCACTCTAATAGACAGAGTTTATTTCCACGACAGTTTCGATGCCCACTGGCATCCTCCTCGGGTGGATACAGAAACACAAATGAACCAAAACAAGAGGGAAAAACAGTCCAGGGACCGACTGTTAAGAAATTTGCATCTAGGTTAGATCCCATTCTCCTAGCACCGGAAGGGCATTTTCATTAAGTACATTTGCGCAAATTTAAAACTATCTTCCTGTTCTAAACATACAGATTCTATTATTTTTTTACATAATTATTACATTTATTATTATTATTTAATACTTAATGAAAATGCCCTTCCGGTGTCGGGAGAATGGGATCTAACCTAGGTGCGAATTTCTTAACAGTCAGTCCCTGGACTGTTTTTCTCTCTTGTTTTGGTTCATTTGTGTTTCTGTATCCACCAGAGGAGGATGCCAGTGGGCGTTGAAACTGTTGTGGAAATAAACTCTGTCTATTAGAGTGGGTTTTTATTTTCATATTTTGACCTTCACGTAGAAAAAAGTGAAGTTTTTTGCAGGAAGGTCTTGTTTGTTTAATCTCTTAGACTTTTTAGAATTTGTAACTGATCAGGTATATAGATAATGGAAATGATGTAGATATTATTTATTTGGATTTTAGTAAAGCATTTGACAAGGTTCCACATAAGAGACTTCTACAGTATATAAATTAAGAGCTCATGGTATATTAGGGTCAGTTTTAAATTGGGTAGAAAAATGGTTAGAAGACAGAGAACAGAGGGTAATTCTAAATGGTCATAAATCTGGGTGACAGAAAGTGAAAAGTTGGGTACCACAGGGATCAGTTTTGGGTCCCATTACTCTTTATTTTATATCTAAATGATTTAGAGAAAGGAGTAGGTTGTAAACTTTCTAAATTTACAGATGATCCAAAAGTAGTTGCTCCAGTTATAAATATAGAAAATTCTTATAAATTGGTCACAAATCAGACACACAATGGCAAAAAAAATGTCAACCATCTCCAATTTTGTTTATACTTAATACACTTAAGGACCCTTATGAGAAATGTAGATACCCAAAATTTCAGACCTCTCTGACCTCAGGGTGCCAAGATATGAGGTCACGAAAGTTGACCTTTTGACCCCAGATTTTTTCAAAATTTAATATATCTAAATTGTCATATCTCGACTTCTACTGGACCAATTTACTTCATTTTGATGTCATTTTAAAGCTTAAAAGGAGTAGAATCTTTTGTCTATCTTGAAATATATCCCATAAATGATTCACAAAAAAGTTATAGAAGTTGGAAATATTGAACTTTATTAAAAAAATATATCATCTCCGATTCTTTAAATTTTTTTGTCCCAAGATACCTCTATCCAAGCACAATATTGTGTAAAAATTTCATTATTCTCTGGCAAATATTTTCGAAAATATAGTACTTTCAGTGTGACAAATTTTTAAAAAAATGAGAGAAAATGAAAAATCGTTGCTACAGATGATTACTTAGAAGAATTTTGTGAAAAATTGAAGCAGTATCAGGTAATAATAACAATAATTTAATAACACTTATTGAACATATGTATAATTATTACAAAATCATATAAAAATAATATATCTTGATATTCAAAAAATAACCTTGTACTAGAATATCATTTGAAAACTCCAATGAAATAAAAGGCTGAATTTTAATTAGTTTTTAACAAAAAAATAATCTATCTACAAGCCCTTCTAAATTCTAATTTACATACTTACTTTCAGATCCATGATTTCCTAACACATATGCAAGCAAACTATTATCAGGATAAGAAAACATCATTGGAAAACAATGAAGTTTTGGCTGTATGTGACTTCTCAGAAAATTATTCAGCTATTCTCCAAGATGAAGTTTAGTCATTCCATTGGAACAACCAAATGACTACTATTCATCCGTTCATTCTATATTTCAAGGCCCAAGGAAATCTAAAGAACTTAAATTTTGTACCGTAATTATTTCAGAATGTAATGACCACAATGTTGTTGTGGTTCATCTTTTTCAACGCCACCTGTGTAAATTTATAGAAGAAAAAATTCCATTCCTAAAAATTTTTTTTATATTTTTCGGACAGATGTGCTGCCTAATACAAAAATTGTAAAAATTTCCTTAACCTCCGTTACAATAAAAAGGATTTTAATTTGGAGGTGGATTGGAATTTTTTCACTACAAGTCATGGAAAAGGACCATGCGATGGATTGGGGCGGCACTATTAAAAGATTAGTTGCAAAAGCAAGCCTCCAAAGACCATATGATAACCAAATAATAACCCCCCCAAAATTTGTTTGAATTTGCTAACTGTAACAGTAAAAATATAAATTTTAAATTTTTAACAATTGAAGACTATCAAAGAGAGGAAGAATTTTTAAAAGACCGAAATTCAAAAGCCAAAACCATTTCCGGAACTCTAAAACTGCACCATGTGAAACCTGTTTCACTTTCATCAATTACTGTTAAAAGATATTCGACATCTAATGAGTCAACAATCGTAAAAGTAACCGAGGAAGAGGAAATGATAGAAAAAAATGATATAAATGGTTTTGTTGCTATAGATTATGATGACCACTAGTGGTTATCATATGTTTTGGAAAAATCAACAGAATCCAGAGAGGTGAAGGTGTCATTCTTACACCCTCATGGTCCCAATCCTTCGTTTTTCTATCCCCAACATCCAGATATTTTGACTAAGATTTTCAAGCATCATCAGAAAAGTCGATGTAATGATGAGAAACGGGAGAGTGTACAATTTAGTAAAAGAAGACGTACCAAAAGTCTCTAAATCTCATAAGAATTACTTCAAAGAAAGATAACCTAAAATACTGTACCTACGTATTTAAATTTAGAATTTTCAAATTTACAACCATCTAACCCATGCTATATATCAATAATTTAATGTAATCACTAGGAATTCACTTTCATAATTTCTCTATTTAATTTCAGATTTAGTCAATAATTTTTCTTTATGTAACAAACTTTAATTATTTTTACAGATTAACAACAACTAAAGGGGATCATAATTTTACAAGAAGGCAAGATGTCTCTTTTCAACTGGGCTGATGAAAATAATATTAAATTCAATTCAAATAAATTCAAACAAATTCAAACTTGTTATTCTTCTAGAATAAATGCTAAAATTACTAGAAAGTACCACACTCAAAACAAATTAATTAGTTTTTATATATGTTTGGAAAATTTTAGAAAAAATCTCCCCTACATAGACAAAAATAGGTACACCTATAGGTGCCAAATTTAAAGCTCCAAATTAGTTAAATTTTATTTGTCATAATGCTGTATATACTTTAAAAAAAAAGTTACTCCACATCATTTTTCATAGGAATAGCAACGATTTTTCATTTTCTGTCATTTTTTTAATATTTTTTTAAAAATTTGTCACACTGAAAGTGCTATATTTTCTCAAGTATTTGCCAGAGGATAATAAAATTTTTACACGATGTTGTGCTTGGATAGAGGTACCTTGGGACAAAAAATTTAAAAAAAATCGGAGACTATATTTTTTTTTTTATTCAAGTTCAAATATTTCCAACTTCTATAACTTTTTATGAATCATTTATGAGATATATTTCAAGATAGACAAAAGATTCTACTCGTTTCAAGCTTTAAAATGACAAACATGAAGTAAATCGGTCCAGTAGAAGCTGAGATATGACAATTTAAATATATTAAATTTTGAAAAAATCTGGTCAAAAGGTCAACTTTTGTGACCTCATATCTTGGCACCCTGAGGTCACAGAGATGTGAAATTTTGGGCATCTACATTTCTCATAAGGGTCCTTAAGTGTGCTAAGTATAAACAAAATTGGAGATGGTTGACATTTTTGGTGTCTGATTTGACATGGAATGACTCAAACTGCAAAAGAATCTTGATAGATTAGTTGCTTGGGCTAGTAAATGGCAAATGGAATTCACTGTTCAAAGATGCATAGTCAGTCATGCATTTTGATAGAAATAATGAAAACTTTAGTTATGAGGTGCAAGGGAGGATGTTAGGAAGGAAAAAGATCTTGGCTTTATAGTTTGTAGTGATCTAAAATTTTCTAAGCAGTGTTTAGAGGCTAGAAATAAAGCAAATAAAATGTTAGATATTATTAAGAGGAATGTTAGTTACAAGAGTAAGGAAGTCATCTGTAAATTATATAATTCTTATGTTAATCCTCACTTAGAATACTGCATTCAAGCTTGGTCCCTTCACCTTAGACATGATATTGACAGGCTACGTAGTGGCCGATGTCGTAACACCGTTTCTCGGAGATCAGCAAAGTTAAGCGACATTGGGTCTGGGTAGTAGTTGGATGGGAGACCGTCCTCTGCGCCCAGATTATGTAGCGGCCCGTGGTTCGGATCCCACGTAAAGCTGTAGGTCCCCTCCGTCATATGACCTTAGATGTTGCGAAGGAGGTTAAACAACCCCAATTAAAAAAAAAAAAAAAATGATATTGATATGCTTGAAGGTGTGCAACACAGGGCAACCAAGCTTATCCCTAATCTAAGAAGATTGGAATACAGGGATAGATTAAAGGAATTAGGGGTTTAGTTTTGAGAAATGTTGTATAGATAGATAGAATAACCTTTATTAATAATAATACAACAAATAAATTTTTTCAATTTACAATGACATGAATAATTGTGAAGCTCGACTATGAGGGGAGATATGATACAGATGTTTGAAATGTTTTCAGGTTTGGACAATTTAGATGTACATAACTTTTTCTCACTAGATACTGATTGGATAACTCATGGGCATAATGAGAAAATTAGAAAACAGACTTGTAGACTTGATCTATGAAAATACTTCTCCAGTCATAGAGTAGTAGATTTTTGGAATGACTTGCCATATGATGTGGTAAACAGTAGCTCATTAGTTAATTTTAAGAAAAATTTAGCTACTTTCGAGTGAAAGAGATAGTTTGTAGATTGTATATAGTGTATATTCTTTGCTTCAGTTATATAGGCTACTATGGTGGTAGTAAATAGTTGTATATTACTTAATTAGCTGACTTGAGTTTGACATCTTGCAAGATTTTATTATTATTAAAAAATGTTGCTCATGACTTGGATTACCTCAATAGGCCCCAGTGGCTTCATGTTTTCCAAATAAAATGTAACGTTATAGCCTAGCTGGTTGAAGAAGAAGGAAGTAGCCTAACCTAACTGAGGATCAGGTTCAAACTAGAAGCACAGGAAAGTAGATGCAGGCTAGAAATCTCCAATTCAGAATACTATAATATGATTGGTCAGGCATGTCACATCCTAAAATATTCACTGCTTATTGGCCATTTCATAATGCCTGTAACTCTGTTAATACTTATTTGAACAAAAAACACTATAGATATAAATATTTTTCTATTTTTTTAACTGAATTTTTTGATGATAAAGTTATTTCTGAGTGCCAAGGCAGTCATTATTGATATATTAGCCTAAATGAAAAAATTCTATAAAGTTTGACAAGAGAGAAATAGATTAGGCAATATCCTATTTTGGCATCCCAAATTATTCAACCAACCAAAAATAAATGGCACTCATAGTGCCTATATTCAAAGAGAAGGGAGATGTACAAGATTGCACGAATTATAGAGGGATCAAGCTAATATCACATACAATGAAGATATGGGAGCGAATAGTGGAGAGTAGGTTGAGAGACGAAGCGGAAGTGTCAGTGGAACAGTTTGGATTTATGCCGGGAAGGAGAATGACAGATGCAGTTTTTGCATTGAAACAGTTGGCAGCAGGGTTGTGGAGTCGGAGTCGTGGAGTCGCACGTTTCAGGGCGGAGTCGGAGTCGGTAAAAAACTTCCGACTCCAATTTCTGTGTCCTGTGTCACCCTTAATTTCTAAATCCTAAATACTAACATTTAGGTTATTTAGTTTTTTTGGTCAATAAACCTTATTCATTGATAGCCCCTAGATTGTTTTTTTAATATTTTTTTTTTACATTTTCAGAATATACAATTAATATTTATTTAAATATAAAATATAAAATTTCACACTTAGTGTGGTGGTGATGAAATGTCTTATTATTATGATAATTATAGAGTGAAACACTAGAGGAGTCGGAGTCGTATATTTAAAATGTGAGGAGTCGGAGTCGGATTTTTAGATTTTTTACAATGTGTGGAGTCGGAGTCGGAGTCAAATTTTTACAATGTGTGGAGTCGGAGTCGGAAAATTTTGGACCGACTCCACAACCCTGGTTGGCAGAGAGGTACAGAGAGGGGCAGAAGGCGTTGCACATGGTTTTTATTGACTTGGAGAAGGCATATGATAGGATACCATGGCAGGAAGTTTGGAGATGCTTAAGGGAAAAGATGGTACCAGAGAAGTATGTTAAACTGATCAAGGGGATGTACAGGGGAGTAACAACTAAGGTGAGGAGTAGCGTGGGTGTGTCAGAGAGCTTTGGGGTGGAAGTTAGTCTGCACCAAGGATCGGCTTTGAGCCCCTTCCTTTTCAATGTGGTATTCGATGTGTTGATGGACAGGATTAGAGGGGAGCCGCCGTGGTGCATGATGTATGCAGACGATGTGTTGAGTGGGGAGACGAAAGAGGAGGTGGAGCAGCAGTTGGAAAATTGGAAAGAGGCATTGGAAAGTAGGGGGATGAGAATTAGCCGAAAGAAGACTGAATACATGAGATGTGATGTGCAGCAGGACCGAGGAGGGGAAATGACATTGAGTGGAGAGCGTGTTAAGCCGGTGGAGATTTTAAATACTTGGGGTCAACAGTGGATGCAGAGAGAGAGAGAAACTGTAGAATACAGTCAGGGTGGAAGAACTGGAAAGACGTATCAGGGGTGCTCTGTGATAAGAGGGTCCCAGTGAAACTGAAGGGAAAGGTATTGAAAACAGTGGTGAGGCCGGCAATGTTGTATGGAATGGAGACTGCCAATGAAGAAGAGCAATGAAAGAAAAATCGATGTGGCTGAAATGAAGATGTTGAGATGGATGTGTGGAGTGACGAGGAGGGATAGGGTCAGAAATGAGCATATAAGAGGAACAGTGAAGGTGGCAGAAGCATCTAAGAAGGTGCAGGAGGCCAGGCTGAGGTGGTATGGACACGTCAGGAGAAGAGAGGAGGAGTATGTGGGGCGCAGAGTGCTGGAGATGGAGTTGCCGGGACGGAGAAGAAGAGGAAGACCGAAGATGAGATGGAGGGACTGTGTGGTGGTGGACATCAGGGAGGAGGACACAGTATACGACAGAGGAGAGTGGAGAAGACGAACCAAAAACAGTGACCCCATGTAAAGATGGGATAATAAGCTGCGGAAGAAGAAGAAGAAAGAAGATACTTTCAAATTACAGTATTCCCTCGAATATCGCGGGGGTTACGTTCCAGAACCCCCGCGATAGGTGAAAATCCGCGAAGTAGAAATGATATGTTTATTACGTATTTTACTCCTTTATAAACCTTTCCCACGCTCTTATAAACCTTTCCCACGCTCTTATAAACACTTTCTACACTCGGAGTATGAAAGAGACTAACAGTATTTTAAAAAGAAAATATTTGTATATACAGTATTTTTTAATAATTTTACCAACATTAAAATTTTGTATGGGTACTCACCAGCGAAGATACTAAAACTTGAATGATGACGATGACGATGAATTAGCTGTGCAGTACTGAACGATGAAGGTGATGACGATGATGAGATGAATGTACTGCACAGCAAAGAAGAGCATTACATCTCTTCTAAATGAATAACACGTGGAAGCGAACTGAGCAAGGCGAGATGCTGAATGCTTCGGTAGGCTGCAGATCGAGATGCGACGAACGCTAAGCCAATCAGCGCCCAGGATACTGAACAGCGTGCTCTGATTGTCGCGTCTCATCCATCGGCCAATGGTGTGCCATGTACGGTATCATATAGGCAAAGTAGCTCAAGCAGCACAAGCTTCGCTGGTTTTCCTATCTCGCGGTTCTTTGTCAACTAAGATACGTATTTTATTTCGGCTAGAAAAAACCGCGATGCACCGAGTCCGCGAAATGTGAACCGCGATATGGCGAGGGACTACTGTACTTGTTTATGTTAATTAGGTTACGGTAATTGACTGCCCAGTTAGGTCAACTTTGTATGCCCTTGATGATTGGTTAGGTTAAGTCTTCATATTTTTGTTAGTTTAAATAAAAATATCATGACTTAAACCTAACCAATCATCAAGGGTGTACAGTTGACCTAACTGGTTGGTTGAATAATTTGGGATGCGAAAATAGGATATTGCCATAAATTATAGACATAAGACTAAGTGATTATACAGGGTGTATGATAAGTCATTACCTATCTTTAAATGGTTGTAATAATTTTATTTTTGAACTGATTTTAATGAAACAAACTGTAAATGATACATTATCCAATAAGGTTTTTATGCACAACACTTTAAATAAATTTTCACATATGCTCTTGCACTGTCAACACATTTCCTTAATTGAACTGGTATGTTTGCTACTGCTGATCACAATATGTTTTCAGGAATATTGGTAAGAACATTAGTTATTCTCTCCTCCAGTTCATCCAAGTGTTTTGGTTTTGTGTGATAAACTTCTTCCTTGGCCCACCCCCACAGGAAAAAGTCACAAGGCATGAAGTCTGGGCTGTGGGGAGGCCATTCATGAATGCCATGTCTCCCAATCCATGTTCCTGCGAAATGATTGTGCAGCCATGCACAGACACCATTTGTGAAATGATGGGGTGCCCCATCCTGCATGAAATGAAGTGTTGCGATGTTTTCCCACAGAGAGATGACTGGCCACACACAATCTTGTAACATTTTGAGGTATCTTGCACCATTCATCATTTCCCTCAAAATGAAAGGTCCAACAACTGTGGTGGATGTGATACCACACCAGACTATTACCTTTGGATGACCCAGAGCCTTTTTCATACAATGGTCAGGGTTGTGTGCTCCCCAGTAATGACAGTTGTGTTGATTCACAAACCCACTAATGTGAAACACTGCCTCATCACTCCACAGAATGTTCTCAAACAACTGTGGTTAGTCATCATTCCAACCCAAAAAGATTTCTTCAAATTCCATCCTTCTGTCACAGTCATCACGAAAGAGCTAATGCACGTAATGGGGTGTCCAAGGTTTGAAAGAAAGGTCTCTTCTGAGAATTATCTGTATTGCGTAATGAGTCAGTTCACTTTCACATGCACCTGCATGCACTGATTTTCCGAAGCTTCTTGTGAACATCTCATTCACTGTGGCAATGTTCTCAGGAGTCTGTGAGGTTGATGGTCATCCAGATCTTTTCTTGTCTGTGACACAGCCTGTTGTCATTAACTTTTGGTGGCTTTTCTTGATTGTTCATGCATTCAATGATTGTATTAATGCCATCTTCAGCCCTCCTGCTACCTTTGAACTCGTATCACTGATCCCCAAACCTCGTAACAGCCTGCAATTTTGGCCCTCTCTTGCAAACTCGTAACTGGAGGCATTATTTACCTGGAAAAAGAGTCCTGTTAATTTCTTAAAACTGTATTGGATAATCTATCATTTACAATAAGTTTCATTAAAATCAGTTCAAAAATAAAATAACTACAACCATTTAAAAATAGGTAGTGACTTATCAGTGGCCATTCAAAAACCATGTGGTCCTTAAAAAGGGGGGGGGGGGGAAGGGGGTTCCTTATTTGACTACCAAGGGGGCCACATGGGGGAGGGGGGTCTTCATGTTTAACCACGTGACCACATCCCAGAGGACCAAAGAGTACAGCCTTGGGAGAAATATAAATATGCTACGCTGTATGCTCCAATAAATAATTTTTTGAATATTCAAAATTATATTTTTTAGTGAAGATATTATTTTCAATTAAAGAAATAAATAACTAATACAGTTTATTTAGAAGATATGCCTTTTAATTGTTCATTTACCTCATTACCTTTGAATAATATAAGAAATCTAATATGGTACCTTACATTTTACATAAGATTAAGAAGGGGTGGGGGTGACATCAGAAGACTACGTGGTTTTGGAGGGGGGTTTAAGTCATTGGCCACAAATGACCACAAGGGGAGGGGATGGGTTTGAAAACTACCTGAAAAAGGACCACATGGTTTTTGAATGACCCCTCATACACCCTGTAGATGTTAATTTAGTAGCTACCTATTCACTTAGTGCTTAGACACCCACCATACCTGACTGGCCTGAAACCAATTAAGATTTAATAAAAATTACAAAGGAATAAATAAACTCCACTTTTAAGTTTATTTTCATAATGAATAACACGTGTACAGTTTTTGGTGATATCCTATTTTGGCACCCCACATTATTCAACCAATCAAAATTAAATGGCACTCCAACACTTTCAAATTACTTGTTTATGTTAATTGACTGCCAGTTAGGTCAACTGTATGCCCTTGATGATTGGTTAGGTAAAGTCTTGATATGTTTGTTAGTTTAAATGAAAATATGATGACTTAACCTAACCAATTGTCAAGGGCATACAGTTGACCTAACTGGTTGGTTGAATAATTTGGGACACCAAAATAGGATATCACACAGTTTTTATCAAACATCAGAATATTAAACAACATGATGGTGTGATGTTTATTTATGTTTGTTATGTTTTATAATTAATTTAGTTAGCTATAGCGCTAAGAGAACAAGCACATTCACAAGGGAACAATTTGGGTCTAAGTTAAAATAAGGCACATAAATAGATGGTGCATTGGTAAATTTAGGGGCCTATCTCAGTAGCATTTTCATTGGCAAATTCATTATCATGCTTTGCTGAGCCTAACAACTCCCTAAATTTACTGTAGTCACCCTTTGAGAATTGTATTAGAAAACAATCATTATAGCAGTCAATGAAGAAGTTGCCTTCCCTATTATTTTCTTTTAAAAGGCTCCAATCTATATGAGGCAGGTTGAAATCTCCCATAATTAATGTTCTAGCACGACAACCTTTATTTATTTTCTGAGCCATACTATCATCAACTTCCTGCATTTGGTTTGGAGATCCGTAAAATTCACCTATCCAAATATACTCTCTGCTTGATACACAAACATCACCCCAAATTGATTCTACCCTGTTGTCTAATTTAATAATAATAATAATAATCTCAACTGAAGTTAAATCATTCTTAATGTATAAGACCAAACCACCCCCCTGCCTGTCCATCCTCTGATAAATATACATTGTATAACTATTTAACTCATACTCTACTCTAGTGTCATTGAATAGGTACTCTACTGCATCACTTATCCCAATCTCACTAATAGCTTCAAATTATATCCAGCTTTTCACTAATTCATTTTTCTTATTCATAACACTGTGCATTTGTATAAAAACATTTTAACTGCTCAGTTTTAACTGGTTCACTACTTTTGGCTAGATAGCTGATATGCTTATTCCTGACATAATCTGTATTTAAGACCATAACAGTACCTATTAACTTTACTTATAGCTACTGTGTCCAAAAGGTGACGTATCTCTGGCCAGAAGATCTTCCCTCCGATACTGAACAATCGTTCTAGAGGGGGTGATGTGGCTAGAACTGCCAAATACCTTCTTGCCATTTGAGCAAGGTTGGGAAAAGAGGACTTATTGGCTTCCCAGTACGGTAGTGGGTCCTTGGATCTTTCCAGGCAGGGTTGAAAATGGTTGAATGACAGCTCAGTAGCTATGAGAAAATTTTTGACAACCCAGAGTTAATGAAGTGCCACTGTAATAGAAAAGTAATAGACTATTATCTATTACTTTGCCTTCTATTACTATTACAGCCAAAAAATTATGATCTATTACTATTACTTAAAAAATCCTGTTATAGTCTATTACCTAAATTACTATTACCCCATGTCTGATCCAAATATAGATTGGGAATGCTACGGTACATGATAAGATGACCAGAGAATGCCCCTGAAAATAGTTTCTTGGAAGTATCGGAAGAAAATTTTATGAAGCAGCATGTAGAGGAGGTAACTAGGGTAAGAGGTAGGGACAGACCACAAGTGTGTTGGATCTGGTTATCACGGATGATACTAATTGTATTGAAAATTTAGAAATACTGATCCAATAGATAAAAGTGATCATGTGATAAAGTTTGATTACTTGTACCACATAAACAGTAGAATGTGGTAACACTAGGTATAATTATTTTAGTGGTGATTATAGTGGTCTGAGAAGATATGTTTCTGAAATGAACTGGAGGGAAATATTGCAGAATAAAGATTATGTTGGAAGAAATTAAGGACAAAATTAAGTATGGAATAGATAAATTCATACCGAAAAACAAAGTCAAAGACAAAGGCAGCAGAAAACCATTGTGGTTTACTAAAGAAGCTGGAAAAACAAATATTTTGCATGGAAGAGGTATTTGGAGAGAAAATCATCATCAGCCAGATACAGAATATATAAGGGAAAGGGAAAAAAGCTCAAAAAGCCATAAAGGATTATGGACTAAAACTTTTTAGAGCAGCAAAGGATAATCCTAGGGCTATATTTAAATATGTGAATGATAACAAAAGGGTAAAAGACCATATAAATAAGATAAAATTACCAAATGCGAATTTAACAAAAAATAACAGAAGCTGCTAATGAACTGAACAGATTTTTTCCAGTTCGTATTTGTGGATGAAAATGATAAGGTAGAGATACATTTTAACAATTTCCTCCATTTGATGTATGGGGATAATATCTCGGAACCTTTTGTCACCAAGATAGAAGAACATGTGGAAGAATTAATAGAGATAAGTATAGACAGGGAAAAGATACAACAAAAAATTAGAAAATTAAGTGAATATAAAATGCCAGGTCTGGATAATACGAGTATACACCCAAAAGTCATCAGAGAACTTGAAGAGGAGTTGCTGGAACCACTAGAGATACTATTTGATGAACACTTCAAAGGTCACAAGTGCCAAATGGTTGGAATGAGGCAAATGTGTGCCTAATATTTAAGAATAGGAATAGATTTGAATCAAGAAATTACAGACCAGTTAGTCTAACAAGCTTAGTGTGTAAGATAATGGAAAGTATCATCAGGGATGAATTGGTAAAGTATCTTTAAGAAAATAACATTCTCACTAAGAACCAACATGGATTTAGGAAGGGCAGATCTTGTTTAACTAATCTTTTAGAATCATTAAACAACTGGATGGACATGTTTGATGAAAATACAGTATACCACTTGATATAATATATCTAGATTTCACTGAAGCATTTGATACAGTATCACATGGAAGATTAATATATATAAACTAAGGAAAACAGGAGTAAGTGGATGTGTTATGGGCTGGATTGAAAACTTCTTGGCAAACACGAAACAAAGAGTGATAGTTAATGGTAAGTTCTCAAACAAAGCACTTGTATTGATCAAGTGGAGTACTTCAAGGACCAGTACTGTTTTTAATTTACATACTATATATTGGGGTGTATAAGTTGGTATTCCAGGCGCGGATCCAGGGGGGGGTCGAGGGGGTCTGGACCCCCCCCTGCTCATGGTGACCAATGGTTTTTTGATTGCGTTTGTTTGCTCCTATATATGAAAAATAAGACCTGAAGACTTAAAATGGCTTAAGGTACATGTATCCCGGTTGCCACAAAATTAATTTCCTTAAAAAGAATAAAGAAAAAAAAGTTTATGTCCGATCCTGAGACATTTCAGACCTGGCCTGGGTGTGTGAACAAGCAGGATTTGATAATGGGAATATACTTCAAAATCCATCTAAAGCTATCTTCAAATATGAAAATTTCCTATCGAGGGGGGGACACCCCCGTCGGGCACCCCCACACGTCCTCGGCCTTCAGCCAAGGACATATCAGTAATGAGCCCCACCAAGACTGGACCCCTCTCTGCTTAAATTCCTGGATCCACCCCTGAGGGGTTCCAGCACAGGTGAATCAGTGCTTAACACCCGACCATCTCAGATCCTGCTTATTTTTGGTGTATAAGGTAAGTTTGTGCAAGAAAGCCAGCTGTGAAAGTTTCAGCTTTCTACGACCATTACTTCACGAGTTATGAAGGTCAGAAAAATCAGTCAAAATAGCTCCAGGTCGGCATCTTTGGATGCACCTCACACATTCACTAATTATCGTAACCATATGAAACTATATGTTTTTGGACTCAGAATGAGCTGTAGAATCCAAAAATGCAACGAAAACAGCATAGGGAACAAATAAAAATGTTCACCCTTTTTCAAGGAATGAATTGGACCCTTTGACTTGAAAGTTCACCATTTTGGGGAAACATTTCTTTACACAAAATGAAGTTCCACCATTGCACTTTTAATATAAACAATAAAAATGTATCTTATCACCATCTATGTACTGTCTAAAAAATTTTTCAAATTGGCTATTTTTCAAATTTCTGGCAAAATTGCCATATGTATATGCATATATGTACTGTACTGTTAAATAATATATTTTGTGAACATAAATTAATTACTTATTTTATGCCTTTCTTACAGATAAACAAGATGGGTAGAAAAGTTTGTGCTGATCCTCTTAGAAAACATAAGAAGAAGATCGAAAAAGCACTTATGCCAGTCCGTAATACACTGCAAGGAATTCACGGATTAATATATGGAGATTACATTTGTAAAAATTGTGTTAATGATATCAATAAAATCAAAGCTGAAGACAAAAAAGTCTCTGATATTGTCTCAGATTCGAACTCAGACACTGATGCCACTGCCACAGAAAAACGTTCCTCTGCCTATGGGTGTACTACTGAAATAATGTTTGAAGATTTCCATGGAGATTTAGACACAATTCTTCCAATGCTGAATGTGACACCAGTGAAGACAAGTAAGTTTAAGTATTTTTAAAGTGTTAATTTATGTAGATATTATAGCAACAAAACATCAATATATATATATATATATTGATGTTTTGTTGCTATAATATCTACATAAATTAACACTTTAAAAATACTTAAACTTACTTGTCTTCACTGGCGATTTTGCCAGAAATTTGAAAAATAGCCAATTTGAAAAATTCCTTAAGACAGTATAGATGGTGAATAAGATACATTTTTATTGTTTATATTAAAAGTGCAATGGTGGAACTTCATTTTGTGTAAAGAAATGTTTCCCCAAAATGTGTGAACTTCAAGGTCAAAGGGTCAATTCGTTCCTTGAAAAAGGGTGAACATTTTTATTTGTTCTCCTATTGCTGTTTTCGTTGCATTTTTGGATTCTACAGCTCATTCTGAGCCCAAAAACATAGTTTCATATGGTTACGATAATTAGTGAATGTGTGAGGTGCATCCAAAGATGCCGACCTGGAGCTATTTTGACCTTAACCTTGATTTTTCTGACCTTCATAACTCGTGAAGTAATGGTCATAGAAAGCTGAAACTTTCACAGCTGGCTTTCTTGCACAAACGTACCTTATACACCAAAAATAAGCAAGATCTGAGATGGTCGGGTGTCAAAATGAAAATTTTTTGCTTCACCTGTGCTGGAACCCTCCCCCTGTATTTTAAGCTTAAAATTATGCCCTTAAGTAGGGAGTTGACTTATAGTCCCAGTCTAAAAAATTAACCTTCCCTTTCCATTTTAGCTTGTATTTAAATCTTTGCCACGGCTCCACCTGCTAAGATAGTCCGGTTCACTATGTCAATAAAAACACTTTCGTTCAAAATTTATGGAGATTAGCAAACCAATGCATTTTTGGAAAGCTTATGGCATCAGAAATCTGAAAAGCAATGTTTACATTTGCGCAGATGCCTGCATAGCTGCCATTTGGGTTTTCAAAATGGCCGCCATAAAATAAGAATTTCCGAATATCTCAGCTTGTAATTGACATAGAAACTTCATTCTAAATGCTAATCCTATGTTTCCAGGCCCAAGGAATCCAAAGCTTATGTGAAATTAGTGATTATGAATACCAAAAACCAAGAAAAGAAGTAGTTTGTGAAATTATGTTTGTATTTTCATGAAAAAATGCACTCTCAAATTGTTGGTAGTGACAACAGCATATGTATAGACATATTTCCTATCTCAGTTTGACATATCATTCCACATCATCACCACTCTCAGTGTCATATTCAATATTACAGTCTGCATCATTTTCGCATTCTGTGCCGCACAAGCATAGTTCTGTGCAAGGCAAGTTATTCCTTCTGCATGAACATCTCTGTGTAGAACAGTTGGTTTTACACTGGCATCTGACAAACTCGATGATGGCTTGCGGGGCAGGAGGAACCTTTGTGGTGACTGGCAGTATTTGCAGTGAGTGCCAACCCTACAACCTGTGGGTTTTCTCATGTGTGGTGTCTGAAATGTGTCAGTGGCTTTCTTGGGCACGTGGTGCACTTGTCTCCTGGTCTTGAAAGCATACATGATATTCTGACTTATGGTCAATGCTGACCTGTCAGCTGTCCTGCTCCTCATCTCCGTTTGCAGCTCCTCCTCAGATCCCACCAAAATCCACCATATAAGGCTGTACAGCTCAGTCGGGACATCCTCTCTTGTGCTGGATACTGTAATTGTGTGTGTTTCTTTCTCCTCAGCGAAATTGGCAATGCTGTTGCGTATTAGCTTAGCTGTCTTGTATATCATCATTGTCTTGTCCATTTCACTCGTGGCATCTTGCATCAAGGAAGTGTAGACCATATCTTCTTCACAGGCTTCAGGACAGTAAAGAACAGATGGTTTTCTTCTGTCTTTCTGCCTCACTTGACTTCACACTTGGTAACTCTGCAAGAATTTTGTCCTTTAGCCACTGTCGTGTCAGTGTCGGAGTGCATGACTCCAGATTCC